>JAMZDL010000078.1:0-142231 GCA_027579765.1 Candolleomyces efflorescens
AGTGATCCCGATCAGCGGATCACTTACCGACCCGGCATTGTGAGTCCCCGGCCAAGGCCCCAACGTGTACCTTCGCTTTTTGGCTTTGCAACATGTACCTGCTGCCTTCCAGAAGCATGTACATCACTCTTCCAACGTGTACACCTTTTGCAGTGTCCAATGCCCAAAACATGTCCCATAAATCACTGATTTTCCACCCGACTTTCTTTACGCTATTTACGCCATATGCCTCCAGGCTCCCGCTAAGGCACCTACGTTTTCACGAAGCCTAAATAGTGATGGTAAGAGCGAAGAGGCTGCTATCAATCTGCCGTCATATTTTGGCTGTCATGTTCTATCACGGCTGCAGTCCATGTATGTTCATGAACTGCGATCTTCAAATCCACTGCATCCAACTTTCTCTACCTAAAGAACCGACTGACGTCAACCTGGATGCTTTCTCTACGCCAGATGCTTGTCGCGTTGCCGTCCTTGGTCGTTGTCAAGGAAAGCCCTCTTCGATTTACTCTTTTTACTCATTGTCTGGGCGAAGAGTCTCCGGTACTCACAAAGATAGTCGCAGACCGTCACAGAGGCGCGTACTATGTGCAGACATCTTCATTTCACCTATTCGGGTAGGTTAGCGCCAATTCTCGAACTCAATCCTCGGGCGACATGTGTCCGAGTCGTATGAGGCTCCGTTCCTGTCGTACGACTCGGAGCACTCGTCGGGGGATCTACATCGCGAGTCCCACCACTCTGCTGAATGCTCACTAGCACTCTTGACCTACATACTCAAACAGGCGTGTCAGCTCGCCTCGAACGTCCGGCGACATCTGCCTCCACCGAACACAGATTTTAACATGTCTTGGAATGCTTCGACACAAAGGAATGTGGCGAAGCAGTTATGAAAACAGCAGGTACCTTTTTAAGAGTTAATTGCACTCATGTGAGCACTAGCTCTGACTGAACTTTGTACTCATTAGTCTTCATTTCGACTCACATGCCACATTTCGACTTTTACTAGCTGCCCCGTTTTCTAGCTTTCATATAGCCCGCTCACCACTTATTCGGATTCGCTAAGGCTAAACATAGATTACACTCCAGCACCGGCGTCAACACGGTCAAGCACGAAAGAAAACATTCATTCGGCCTTCAGGCAGCGCCTGGGGTACAATCACAACGATTTACGAGCAGGAGGTGCGCCTTTGCATCACTCAAACACGTCACATTTACGCATGTTTGGGACGAGGGCAGGAACTCTTCAATTGATTCCTGACCTTGTCTTTTCACATTCAAATGGGCAGTCGTGACTGAATACTTTCTTCATTCTCCCTGTCAGGCCGCTCAAGGTTTGAATAGAAGCGTCCCGACCGCTCAGACCCTTTTACCTTCCTAGAAATCGTTACAATTCGCCATGAGGCATGGTACCCCCAAGCCGCTCATTTATATCACGAAAGTCCCACCTAAGTCAGAAACATGTCGTATCGACTCATACTCGCTGGTCTTTTGACCTTCCTCTGTTATCGCAACCTTGCCCTCGGAGCACCTCTTTCCTCCCCTCTTTCCCGCCAACTGGAGCCCCGACAAGAGATACAATTCACTACAAATTATCGGTCGACTCCCGAAATCGTTTGGAGCTGCCTAATCACAACGTTCCTATGCACTTGGACCTCCACCCACCCCGACGTTGTCGGATATGGATCCACCTCATGGCAGCGCTTAAGACGTAGGATGTTTGTCTGCATATTCACCTTTGCTTCCCCAGAGTCCGTCTTGATACAGGTGGTGGCCCAATGGCTGGCAGCGCGTTATCTCACAAGCAAGATAGGTATACTACCAAAGCCTTGTTGGAAGGTACGGATCGAAAGCTTCGTTGCGGGCATTCTACCCAAGTGCGTCGCGGATAAGATGGGGATCAAGGAAGACGACGGTACGTGTTTTCTCCAAGATTGGTGATCTCAGACCCTCAATCGGCAGTTTGAAGCCTACTATTGGGAGAACGTTCACAGTCACTTCCTTCTCATGGGCGGCGTCATCTTTTTCGTTGACGGGAGGCACGAATATCTCAAGCTGAGAGATCTGTGCCCGGACCTGGCGCACTCCGACTTGGAAAAGGAGTCCGACGCCAGGGATATAGAGGACCCCGACGCCAGAGAGGCCAGTGCAGCTAAAGCGGCCAGAGCTAGGCAAGCGCTCGAACACTTGCCTTCACGAGAAATGGAAATATTCGACCGTAGCAAAGGGGACGGACTCACGAAGAGCATCACTTTCCTTCAGATCTCCTGGTTCCTTGTCAACCTTGCAGCACGAAGAATTCTCAAGCTTACTGTGACCCCGTTGGAAATTTTGACGCTGGCCCATGGGGTATTCAGCGTATTCATTTATCTCTTTTGGTTGGGCAAACCGCTCAATGTCTTTTCCCCCATCGTGTTCGACTTGTCCAGTCCGCAGTCCACGAAACTTGTGGTAGAGCCATCCGATTCAGATCCGAACTCTCAGGTGACACACCAATGGAGACCCCCTCGTTCGTAGTTTTCTAATCTTTGATAATGAGTAGCGCCATACTCACGGGGAAGCCTAGTGCCTAGGAAGCCTACCCTCGTGAAGTACAAGGGACGGGCCGACGCCATACGCTCAACGGGCAGACGGGGCGACATTGTTTCGCTAGCCCTCAGTTTTGCCTTAAGCGTAGGCTCACTAGGAATCAATTACATCATCTGGAAATACGGATTTCCTCTTCCGATTGGGCGAACTATGTGGCAAGCTGGGTGCTTACTGCTGGTGGTCGGCCCTGGTGTCGCCCTGGCGCTGTTGGGCATCGTCTGGGGTTTTGTACATTTAGTTTTGAGCTTCACATGCATCCCCTCGTTGGAGCGGTCCAGCAGGCATATATGGGGGCGCGATTCGAAGTTCTCGAGGTACGGCATATATCTTACAATCGGTGTTTTTACTGCCAGTCGTCTTCTCCTTGTAGCCAATGCTCTTTGGGCGTTCGACGAATTGCCGCCCGATGCGCACCAAACGGTGGCCTGGAGTCGGTATATACCACACATCTAGAGGCTCAATCTTCCTATCTCGTTCAGTCCATAACTACGAGAATGTGATACGCATTTCCATTTCGGCTGCAAAATTTAGTTCAATACGATTGTCATGCCTGCTTTTTGTCACGGTTCAAGTTTGTTCTCACCCAGAACTTAATAGGACTAACGTGTATTCGTCCGAGATCAGCCACAAACAACAGATAACGATGTAAAACCCCCACGAAGTGATGATAGGGCGAAAAGAGAAAGGGTCAGCAATGAAAGAAATTTGAAGGATAAAAAACAAAAACAAGAACAGACAGGCGTCGCGCGGGGTCGGTTCGAGCTTGACAAACAAACGTTCCAACCGTGCCACAAATGGTGAAGCTTCTAAACCATTTCAACTTCTGCCTTCACCTCGGCTTTCTCTCCGTCATCCTTGGGTTCTTGAGTCCTGTTGGCACTGGCGGCTTGGACGCCATCAGTATTGGTTGCAATCCAAGGGAACCTGGTGGGAGTTTCGCTGAGCGTATGGTTCCTTTGCTCAAGTGAAACCTCCCCGCCGCCTCCACCGTCAGGCTGCAGGGGGAGGTCGTCAGTCTTGGAGGCATCTTCGTTCAATGGACCAGCACGGCGCTGTCGTCTTCCCCTCCTCCAGTCATTGAACTTGAACACCCAAGCAAGGATGATGATGATACCGTCCAGGAGCTGTGAAAAGGTTCGTGTAAGTAAACACCATGTTTGCGCTTTCCACAGTCGCATAGGAATTTTACTTACTATGATCAAAGAATACGACACTCCGGCCAACACATCGAACTTGACCGCAAAAGCCAACGAAAGGTTGTTGAACACACAACCCGTGATGTCGACCGCCAAAAACAACAGCGAGATCCCTTTGACTGCTTTGAGCTTGTAGATCTCGTAGTACTGCGGGAAAACGGCTACAGAAACCAGAATGCAGGAAAGGATCCCGAAGAACAGGGATGCAACTTTCTTGCGCTCGGGGTCGTGGACGAGGCGGATGGTGAAAACCAAGACGAGCTCGACAGCAGCGGAGATGATCGTGACTCCCAGGACCATGAGGAAGGAAACGAGTTTGGTGCGGTTCCTTCCGTAGTATTGGCACTAAAAACGATGGTACGATGAGTAAGATGAGGTATGTTGTGGCAAGGGACAGACACATACCTGACCCCAGGAGACAAGACACAAGAAGCCAAATAAATGAGTTTGGAGCGTCAAAGGGATGTTAAGGCCTTGTATGAGAGCGTAGACTCCTTTGACAAAAGAGGCTATGGCCCATATGAGACTGTCATCGGGGTAAGTCAGTCGTGGCGAGTATAGGGGAGTGGGGGACGTACATCAACCATTCCGAGAGACCTTTGGTCGATTTCTCCCTCCAGCTCTTCCATATCTGCGGTAAACACTGAGCAGCCCAGAATACCGTTCCTAGGTTGGACAAACGTCAGATCAGATAGTACCCAGCGATGAACGGATAAAAATCGACCTACCAATGGTTGCTAAAACGTTTTCTACCGCCGGATTAGGTGGCATTATCACGCGAAGTATCAGCAGAGGGTCGCACTCGTTTAAAATCCATACAGAGAACGTTGACCACGTTCAGGTTCGAGGAGTAGAATGGATTGAAGAATGACTCGACAGCGAGATGGGTTTTATACCCTCGGGCAAGGTCGTGGGCAAAGTGAGCGTCCGTGGGCAAGCCAAGGGTTGATGCACTTGGCTTGCGTGATTGCGTGCCAGGGGCCTCCATCCTTTCCAGTAAACAGGCTTCATTTTGCCAGATGGTGTTATTGGTCGGCAGCGAGACTAGAGGGCTTTCGTCGTTCCTAAAGTCGCTTGCCCGAGACACAAAGTGCAGTCCATCTCGACGTCGGTGGGAAGGGGTTGACTTCATGGGGCGGTGGATATGGGCGAATTCAGGACACACGCAACCCTTCGTCGTTCTGGCTCAGAAAGAATGGGTGGTCCAAGCAGAATTTCGGCGACTCGGTACCTTCGTGGTCGCCGTCGATTTAGTGCAGTGTACCTGCAACAGAGGCTTCAGGGCCTCTACCTGCACGAAAAAGCGTAACCTTCGAGATTTTCATAATATATCGTGTCGTCCTGTGCTGGGCTGGACGAGATGGTGGTAAGAGCCAAACTGCAAACTGCCCCCGGACCGTTGGTGACATGAGCCTCCAAGCCATCAACACCGCGATCAAAGTTGGCTCTGACAGCGACCACGATCCTCTCGAGCCTTGTACATAGAATGTACACTGGCAGAAAGCTTGTAAAATGATTTCTGTGAGTATACTATCGACTTTCATTGAAACCCATACTAAAGACGCCGAATACCACAGGCATTCTTCATCTTCAACCAGAAAGGCGAAGTGCGTTCATAACATTCGTTTTCCAATAATTGTATCACTGAAACGATATGTTAGGTCCTCATATCGAGGCTGTATAGGCCAGATTTCAAGTGTGCTTCCTCTATTCTTCCTGTACTTCGCGATGAAGAACGCTGACCAGTTCGTGATAATAGACGGTCAATTGCCGATGTCTTCCGGATACAGGTCGTGTCGAACAGCGACGTTCGGTCGCCCATTATCACACTGGGATCCACGAGCTTCTTCCATGTCAGGATAAACAATCTCTACGTCGTCGCTGTAACCAAGTACGTCCTTGGTGGCTGAAACCTCCAGAGTTGTGTACTCACTAGTCTCGTCTAGGACCAACGCGAACGCTGCACTCGTGTTCGAATTCTGCTATCGGTTCATCAACATTTGCAAGTCGTACTTTGGAAAGATAGATGAAGAATCTATCAAGAATAACTTTACGATGGTGTATGAGCTCATTGATGGTGCGTGGTTGTGAGGGTGCACGATTAGGAGGTAATGAATGTGCTTACCTCCTGCTCTCAGAGATATGTGACTTTGGCTTCCCGCAGAACAGCGAAATCGACACCTTGAAGAGCTATATTACGACGGAGAGCGTTGTGTCTCAGGGTATACCTGCAGATGAATCGTCCAAGATCACGGTGCAAGCAACGGGTGCTATCAGCTGGCGTCGCGCGGACGTCAAGTACAAGAAGAACGAGGCTTTCGTCGACGTTATCGAAACAGTGAATCTCAGCATGAGTGCCAAGGGTATGTATGAACAGCGTCAACGCATTCGAGCTTATCCTGACCATTTTCCAGGCAATATTCTTCGTGCAGAAGTGGATGGTCACATCATGATGCGGGCTTATCTCTCCGGAACACCTGAATGCAAATTCGGTCTGAACGACAAATTGGTCATCGACAAGTCGCAACAAGGAGGAGGAGGCGGAGATGCAGTTGAACTGGATGATTGCAGGTTCCACCAATGTGTCCGTCTCAACGAGTTCGACGCAGCGCGAACTATCAGCTTCATCCCACCCGACGGAGAGTTCGAGCTGATGAAGTACCGTTCGACATCCAACGTGAAGATCCCCTTGAGGGTGATTCCGACTGTGACGGAAGTTGGAACTACCCAGGTTACCTACGATATTATCATCAAGACCAACTTTAGCAACAAGCTGGCTGCGACTAACGTCGTGCTACGCATACCCACCCCTCTGAATACGACCAACGTCGACTGTAAGGTGGCCAATGGAAAGGCAAAATACGCTCCATCAGAGAACGTTGTGGTGTGGAAGTAAGCTTCCGTTCTTCTCGAGGCCCTTTGATGCCATTTATTGACTTTCGGTCTTAGGATCCCGAGAATTCAGGGCGGTCAAGAATACACCTTCTCCGCGATAGCATCTTTGACGACGAGTGTGACGAACCGGCAGGTTTGGGCGCGACCCCCCATCGACGTGGATTTCCAGGTGCTCATGTTCACCTCGTCCGGGCTGATTGTACGCTTCCTCAAGGTATTCGAGAAGAGCAACTACCAGAGCGTCAAGTGGGTCAGATACCTTACCAAGGCTAGTGGAGGATACCAGATTCGAGTGAGTGTTGCTTTCCTAACGCTAGGCGTCAAATTGCCGGATCTAATCATGTCCCTCCGCGCCAGTTTTGAGCTCTTCGTCATAGGGTTATCTAGCATCTTCATTTCATGGATTATTGGTGGATACTGTACATTACTTAGTCTACGTTGGTGATAATTAAACACTCGAGTCCGGAGGGATTGAATCCCCATTCAGACGATGTAGAGAAACCGGCCCAAAATGGGTAATAGCGCGACACCGCCGCTTGCGCCCATTTCCTCTCTCTTTCCTTCCTTCCTCCTACCAACGACGACAGTGAATGTTCTGGAGGTAGTCTGGCAGCAGCCTCCATTTAACATCTCTAACTTACTATGCCGCCAGATTTGGTTTCAACCAAGCATCGTCTATCGACAGCCTCCTCGACAAAGACGATGTTGCTCTCGAAGCGCTGCTCGACGAGGACGATCTGTTGCAAGAGTGCAAGGCCCAAAACACACGTTTGATAGAGTATTTTGGACGGGGAGATGTGCTGAAGAAGCTGTTGGGGTATGTGACGGGCCAGACGGAGAGCGAGGAGAAGGGGCGGTTCAAGTGCGTTTGAGCTTTGCTCGCTGTTGTCTGAGCTTATCTGCAGGCCCGAGTCTGACGACTGCGTTCTAGGTACCCGTATATCGCGACGGAGGTGCTGTGCAGCGAGATATGGTCTATCATAGAGACGTGTATGAGGGAGCAGGACCATCTTTTGGTGCCGTTCTGGGAGACCGTCCTCGATAGGCCCCCAGAGGAGATGAAGACGCAGATGATTATGGCCTCCCATTTCTCCAAGATCAACTCGACGTTTTTGACCAAGAAACCGGACGAGATGATTGCGTTTCTGCAGGCGCAGCCCGACGTGGTGGATCGGATATTGCAGCATATCGAAACCTCCCCGTTCGTGGATCTCTTGGTCCGGATTATCCAGCTCGACGAGCATGCAGCGGGGAGCGGGGTTCTCGAAGTGAGTGCTCGTTCTCACCGCCGCTTTTTCTGGTTTCAACTGATGTTCTTGCAGTGGTTATCATCCCAAAACTTTATTGGTCGACTTATCGACCTCTTGTCTCCTAAACATTCAACCGAGGTGCACAGTATCGTGACGGACCTCATCAAGGGTATCATATCCATGGCCACACCCTCACCCGCAGCCGGGATCACCGATGATTCCAGCGGCCCCGCTTCCAATCGCTTCGCTCGGGAACTCGCCAAATGGGAGACGATCACAAAGCTGTTATCGTTCATGCTCTGCGACTTTGACTCTGTGCCTAACCGGGACAACGCAACGTCCTCTGTCGTACACTCAATAGCAGTCGTCATCGAGCTCATACGCAAGAACAATTCAGACTACTTCGAGCCGTACCTCTTCCACACACTCCGGAACAGGCTGATCCATGTGCAGCAGCAGGTGCATGCGCAGGGGGAGGATAGTCGGACCGCGTTGGAGGAGACGATGAAGGAGATGGTCAATAGGATGGGTGTTGTGCATTTGGGGCCGGTGTTGGAGCTTATGTGTGAGCACCTCGACCGATTCCACGAACTCTTGAAGAAACCTCGTTCGTTGCAAGGACCAATACAAACTACCGTCGGCTCGATAACACCCCTCACTCTGGAACGCTACCGCATTCTCGAACTCCTTGCAGAGCTTTTGCACTGCTCCAACATGTCCTTGTTGAATCGGCCTGCAGAGTACAGTCACCTGTATGATTCAGAGGGGCGGTTACAGGGAGGGTTATCCGCACTTGAAGAGCTCGCGTCTGTTATTGCGATGAACAATGCTAACGAGCGCGAGCAAGACCACACTGACGACGACGACGACGAAGTCACTCCCGCTCGCGATTTCCCTGTCCGCGCTCCCACTCAAGATTCGCCTTCGTTGGATTCCGACGACGATATGGACGAGCCTGGGAGTTCGGATGATGACGAGATGGAGGAAATCGCGATGTACGATGAACCTCAGGGACTCGATAATATCTTCTCTCCGTCATCCTCGACATCGACTCCCAGCTCCCTCAGTTCAGCCAACCTGCCATCCTCGCCCTTTAATGCGGAGACTTCGAGTATCGATAGCAATAGTAGCGGAGGGAGTAGTAGTGGAACTGCGACTGGGACTTCCAACAGCCCTCTGACCCCGGGTGAGAGGCCTAGTCGGAGATTGTCTGCTCGGTCGGTACGCTCGATTGGGTCTAGGAGGAGCTCGAGGAGGAGGCAAACGATGGATAATTCGATAGAGATCAAACTGCCTATCGGGGAGCAGCTCAAGAAGCAGTTCTTGGAGATGAATCTGTTTGGGACTTTGCTGGTAAGGTTACCCTGTGCCTCGACAGACAGATGACTGACCCCCGAATTTTACAGGATTCGTTTTTCGAATTTCCCTGGAACAACTTTCTGCACAGTGCTGTATACGATCTGATACACCAGGTCTTGACCGGAAATGTGGACACTGGTCGAAATCGCGAACTCGCTATTTCTCTCTTCCGCGATGCGAAAATTATGCATAGGATCGTAGAAGGACAGGCTCGGAATGATAACGACACGTACGTAGTGTCTTCCTCCCCTTCCCCCCTCCCCCTTTTCCTTCATCCGTGTATTAACAGCGAGCTTTCTTGATGCAGAGCTTTGACAAAAGGCGGAAGACTAGGCTACATGGGCCACCTCACCCTCATCGCCGAAGACGTCATCAACGCCCTTGAACACTTCCCACCAGAACTCCGCCTCCTCATCATCCAATACGCGCCTGAAGACGAATGGGATCGCTATGTCACTGGACGATACACGGAAACCAAAGCCAACGATACGAGGTTACTGGGTGGTGGGAAACCAATCGTTGCTTCGAGGAATGTGTCGCAGTGGAAGGTCGATGAAGATGAGCTGACTTCCTCTGGAGGGGCGGGTAATGGAGTGGGGGCAGGGGGAGCGTCGGGGATGAAGTCAGAGTTTAAAAGAGGGGGTGCGGCTGGTGGGGAGGGTGGGCCGAGGAATACAGCTCATTTCTTGCCTGATTCGATCGTGGAGGAGGAAGAGGATGACGATGATGACGACGATGAGGATAGTACGAGGGCTGCTCATGTAGGTGCCAGATTCCTTTTCAGTATGTTGCCTCTACTCACTCCTTTCTTGCGATCCTTTCAGTTTGCTAGGTATCTCGAACAGGAGATGCATTCCTCCGCTGACCAGTTCAACTCATCGGACGACGACGATGATGATGACGACGAAGGGTGGCTTTCACAATCTAATTTCGGTTTGCGAGACCCACCAGTGTCGGCGTTGCATCAGGGTACCGAGAGAAGACCGTTGAGTACAAGTGGTTTTGACGTGAGTCTTGCCCAACACCCCTTTGTTTCCGTGTTATGCTGATGCTTCGCTTGCCACGGTGTAGGATGCCTTCAATCCAAGTAGTACTCTCGCTTCAGGCTCGAATACCCTGAGAGTGTCAAATGACGATGACGTGCGTGAATAACCCCCTCCCTTCCTCTTACGTCCGAGTAACGTTGTCAAATCAGGGCGACGACGGGTTCGGTCCATTCTCTACCAGCACCGGAGGCTCAGACACCTTCAACTTCTCTTCCTCCTCCCTATCCGAAGACATGGACGACGCCTCCTTCGACAGCTTTGGCGATTTTGGTGATTTTCAAAGCGCCGACGACACTTTTGCTTCTCCTACAGCTTTCGGAGCCGCTACAGCATCTGCCGGGTTCGGAAGTGCACTGGGTAGCGGAGGAGGCGGCGGTGGGATGGCGGAGAGCTGGACCACGGTGTTTGGGACGTCACCTCCAAGTATAACTTCAAACTCCAGTGCGGCTAATGGTGGGGGTGGTGGGACTGGGAGGAGTAGTAGAACGAGTACGACCTCGGACTCGGTTGCTTCGTTGGATAGTTTTGATAGTGAGGCGTTTACGAGTGTGAGTCCGCCTACGCCTACGAGTAGTCTTCATGCGCTTCCTGGGGAGAGTAGTAGCAGTAGTAGTAGCTCAAAGAAAGTGTAGTAGTAGTACCGATACATAGGGCCATTTTTCGCTGCTGTGGTTCATTTCTCTCGTTCGGGTAGCGATTTAAGCTTGATTGAGTGTACGTAGTAGTGCCAGACTAGATATTTATCCTCTTGACCCCCTCGTCTACAGAAACCCTGGAATCTTCATCGGACGCCGTGTATAATATAGTCCCTGAAATTCATGTGGTATTGATTCTTTTCGACATGATGCTACCATAGTCCTCACTTGGCTGAGTCCCATCCATCGTACGTAGGTATGCAGTGGCTCAGACAATCCCTCATTCAATCGCTCTGGAACCTGTATCCACCCTGTCGCTGTACAGCGTTAAACACAATCTTGGAGAGCTCTTTGCCTTCCGAGTCCGCTAAAAAGCATTCGACAAAGTCGCCTGGTTTGACCTCTCCAACCCCTGGTGGCGTGCCTGTGAGGACGACATCTCCTTCCTGTGTAACAAGGGAGCAAGTTAGTTGAGTGAGGGAGCCAGAAAGGGGACGGAAACGAATAACACACCTCTAGAGTCATAATAGAAGAAACGTGCTCTATAAGCTGCGGGATCTTGAACATCATGTCGGATGTAGGTCCGTCTTGCTTCGTCACGCCATTGATCTATAATTGAGAACACGGCCGTAAGAAGCCATGGTCAAGGCGAGAGCAGAGAGAGAGGGAATGCAGAAAGAAGAATGCAGAGAAAAAGGACAAGAGCCAAAGCAAATTAAAAGCGTACTTGGAGTTTGAGCCGAAGGCTGTCGGGGCTCGGGATATCACTCTTAGGAATGAACGGCCTATTAATGTATAAATTAGCGGTCGCATTAAAAAGGGCAAAGACCAGAGACACGTACCCAACGGGAGTAAATGAGTCGAACCCCTTCGCTGCGCTCCAGGGCAAACCAGCCTTTTTTACCTTGTCCTGGATGTTCCGTGCGGTCATGTCCACCGCCAAGGCTTGCCGAGTCGAATAGTGGGTTAAATTAGGACATTGGGTTAGCGAATGAACATCTCGGTCGAGAGGACAAGAACAAAGGTTGGACTTACTGTACCCTGAGATATGCGACTTGGCATCTGCTTGCGAGATGTCTCGACCCGCCTTTCCTATCACCACTCCAAGCTCGACTGTAAACGTGTGTGCGTGGGTGAGCTGGTGAGTGCACAAGCGGAAAGGAAGTTGTGACCTTCGTGATGTGCCACGACGCCTTGGGGAATCTCGACCTTGCCTCCGGACTCGACATAGCTCGATGTGGGCTTCAGGAAGAAGAAAGGCTCTTTGGGTACGGCATTCCCGAGCTCCTTTGCATGTGCAGCGTAGTTACGCCCAATGGCTACAATCTAGAGGAGATTTCTTGAACGTCAATGTATATCCATGATGCAATTATGCATACTCACCTTTTTACCGTTCCTGAGGAATGAAGCCATGGTTGACGTCGTCGCGGGTGAGATGAGGATACGGTGGTCCGACACCGTAATGCCCGGAATAACCCAGCCATGCCGTCACCGGATCGAATCCGACGTCCACTCCCATCTCCATCAACCAAACACCCAAGCTGGAGCTGTCGTACTCGGTAAGATCAGAAGAACGGGTGGCTTACACTGCAGAGTCAAGACAAGCCAAATGCGAAGGGCCCAAGAAAATACGAGAAGAGATGATAAAGCGGTCAAGGCAAGGCTTTCTTGGAACCCGAACAAACATAGCGTAAGGTAAGGGATCCAGAAAATGCAAATCAGCGACTTGTTGACATGACTATACCCTAGTCGTACACTTGGCTACGATGTCTAACCCAAGGGACTACTAATTCTCTTACAGGATACACAAATGGTCTTGTCTCCACTGGGCTTATCCTGTGTCATTGGCAACAAGCGTAGCCAAGCCCGCGTCGGTCGAGACTTGGCGTGTGGGACAAGCCAAATCGCCCTTGGCATGCCCGCTTTCTTGGTCGCCCAGACGCCTTGGGTTGAACGATGATATAAAGCTCAGCCAGAAGTTTCTCTTTCCCCCCGTTCGACCCTCGACGACGTCCGTGATACGTATTGTGTCCTCTGGAGCACCTGCGCCCGTCCCCCCTTCCCTTCCTTGCTTTCCTGGCTGGCCCAAATACTCTTGGCAACTTGTTTGTCAACATTCGTTGGCGTATATAGATCAACCCTCTATCCCCGAATGGCGGCTTCCTCAGAACTAGGGTGAGTGAGCAGAAGTTTAAGAAGAAAAGGACGCTAGCGCGACTCGGGTCCATTTTCCGAAATCCCTCTTCCGCTCCCACTCTCATTATCTCTCCCTTTTGCTTTTCGTCCGCTTACTGACGAGCTATGTCTCTCAGTCCTAGCTCAGGGCACCTGGGAACTGCTTGGGAAGCAGCGTTGGCAGCTATCTTTGGTGAGTTTTCTTATGCTTCTCATTGATCCTCTGACTGACTCTGTAATTTACATTTGGTTCGTCCAGTTTTTGTTTTCGCTGCAGTTGTTGGTGTCGTTTGGTTCCAAATACGGAGACGGCGGAGGAGGCAGGGGAGCAACGGGGATGGGCAGGATGACTTGGAGCGTGGCGGAGGGAGCAGCAGCAGCAGTAACACGCCAAGGGAGAAGAGGAGGCCAAGACACCACCGCCGCGACCATAAACCAACATCATCGACCTCGTCAAATCGATCTCGGCGACATCGTGATAGCGGGAGCTCTCGAGAGAAGTCGGAAAACGAAAAGGAAAAACGGCCTTCGTCTGCAGCTTCCTCTGAGAATTCTTCCTGCAAAGAACCGTCGATATCAAAGGTGCGTTGCTGCTCCACTTTCATGTTTTATCCCTTCTTTGCCCACCCCATGTTCCTCCCCCTGCCCATTCGTCATTCTGACCGAACGCCCGCTGACCGGAGTTTACTATGCAGCCCGAACGCTCGAAAACTTCTGATCGGCTTCACCTGCAAGAGAAGCCCTCTCGCGGCCACGACCCATACTACCAGAAACCGAAACCGAACTCGTCGCACGATCGGAGTAAAGGTTCGACATGATATTTATGATTAACTCTATTCTATCTTGTGAGTGATTTTTGCTACGTCCTCGTGTTATGCCTGCCATTGACGGACTGTTTACAGAGACACGCTTCACTGCACGCATTTTCTTGTACTATAGCCATTATTGTACCATATACCGACAACTCGCCAGACCCTTTTTATCGATATCGTCATACCCCGACCTTCAAGTCGTCGATTGCGCTCCGAGTTTGTGGTCGCGATCGGGCTTGTGGTTCCGTTTTTTTCGATTTCGTTTTTTTGCATCCGCTGCGAGCGCTCCGTCGATCGCTATTCCAATATCGTCCTTGTTTACCGTCCCATCCATCCATCCATACCCTTCGTTCTTCCGTCGTCGTCATTCGTTGTACATATTGCCCACTTGCATTGGACTTTCTTGATCGGATTCTTGGATATTGTTTTGTTTTACTTCAGCCTCACCTCACCCGGAGGCCCGAACGGAATACAGTCTCAGGATGAAGTTAATTTAGGCATGGACACGAGTCTTATCGCGGTGCTTCGTCTTCAATCAAGTGATCTGCCATGAGTATGTGCAGAACCATGTTCTCATTGGCAGGAGCTATCTAGGGTGAATTTGGACAGCTGGCATCCATTAACTGAGGGTAGGGAGCAGGCAGCCAATCGAATCCTTCGCTTTGCATCGGTCATGTGGCTGAACGGTATTTGCGCTTGTGTACGCGTTTCAATGAGTCCTGCCAGAAGCGCCCATTATGCGCCACTTCAAGTTTTATCTCTTTTTACTCTTGGTTACACCCATCGCTGAAAAGTCTATCGCGTATATGCGCTTAAGCCTGTGATGGCAGTTCTGACCGTCTTCTGGCTCGTTCAATCCTTTCTTCCTCGCAAGGATTTCAAGATCAAACGAAACGAGCAGTGGGCGGACTTGGGCGAATCATGTCCAAGGCGCAAGGCGCATACACACTCTGATCAGGCTTTCTGACATTACGAAGAGTGGACCAAGAGCACCACCTATGAAGGTCATAGATGTGACTTGCAGGTTCGAAGACATGTACGCTCCTGAGCACACATGCCGATTCAGTTCGCTCTCAGAGGTTTCAAGTTGTTTCTGCCTCTCGGATATCGGCGTCAGCTCTCTCTCTTTTTCAAGGTGGGATCAGACGCCTTTATCAAGACGTATGCGCTCCCAAGATCGCTGAGATCAAAGGTGAATAGAGGTGACTATCGGCGAAGCCGATCACGACTCTTGTGTATGCACACATGCGACTCCGACAGTTTTGTACAGGTATTGTTCAGTCTCAGACGTTTCAACGGTTCAGCGCTCAGCTCATCTTCGCGCCACTCTCTGTCAACTTGAATATCGAAAAATGCAAGTCGAACTCTGGAGTATTACAAGTCTGTCCAATATCCTGAGGGCGAACTTGGTGTACCTCTTGACCTTGGCAGGTGCGACATCGCCTCGAGCTCTCTTTACGGTGGATCAAATTGGTCTTGGCAATTCTTTCGAATTCGACTAATACCCTTCACCAGGCTACGTCCTTGGCCCCCAATAGTTTATATGCCAGGTGTGACTTGGCATTGAAGGATACTTCGCATTCTTGGTTTAAGCGGCACTAGGTTCGTCGTAACGGGTCAAGCCTTGCCTTTCAGGTGGATATTCGTCTCGACGTCTGAGTTAAAGGTCTGTACAAACTTACGAGTCAGAGGAAACGAGATGCTAATTTTAGTCCACTACCAATAGGCATCAGGAGCTCCTATGCTGAAGTGGTCATCGGTCAGCGCATTCATCCAAACGGGTGATCGTTTTGAGTGCCTCCTGCCCTCCGCCTGCTCAACTGACCCTGACATGAGTAAAGAACCTTGTTCCAATTGGCAAGTGCGAAATTGATTTGTCGCGGCAAGATCGAGGCGGGATCAGGTGATTATGGGTCGGCCGAGGAGTTCCCGAAATGGGGAGCGATCGGCCGGTCTGGGCATCATCGAGTCATTGACCTGTGCAATTGAAAAAGTTTGCGGGCTTTACTGGGTTGTTTTCTCCACCGACTCTCGTTTCTCTCTTTCTGGTTCCTGGTACTCCCTGGGTCTCCCTTCGCCCTCAGTCATGGCTATTCCAGCTTCAAAACTCCGTGTAAACGGCACCACAAAAGCGACCTTGTCGTTCGCCCGCGCAAAATCCACCAAGGCTGGATCGCCCTCGTCGGCTGCATCCTCCATCGTCGACGCCAAGTCGAGGGTGAGGGAGCATGCAAGGCATATCAGCAGGACCACTGTGTCGAATGCGACTGCTGCACCCGCAGCGTAAGTCATCATCCCAAACCAGATATATATACCCGCACGCATTGACCATGTGGTGCATGATAGACGCCCCGCACAGAGCTCGTACAAAGTCCCAAATCCCGCAGGCGTCAAGCTTCCATCGACCTCTACCCCTCTGAACGGTCCCGGACCCTCTCCAGATGCACCTTTGGACCACACCTTCGTCGGTCTAACCGGTGGCCAAATTTTCCATGAGATGATGCTTCGACACGGCGTCAAGCACATCTTTGGGTACCCCGGTGGAGCTATTCTTCCTGTTTTCGATGCCATCTACAAGTCCCCCTACTTTGATTTCGTCCTCCCGCGACACGAGCAGGGTGCAGGACACATGGCTGAAGGCTACGCTCGTGTGTCTGGGCTGCCTGGTGTCGTTCTCGTAACATCCGGACCGGGTGCAACAAACGTTATCACACCCATGCAAGACGCCCTCAGCGATGGTGTCCCCCTCGTCGTGTTCTCTGGTCAGGTAGCGACCTCCGCCATTGGGTCCGACGGCTTCCAGGAGGCCGACGTCGTGGGCATCTCAAGAAGCTGTACCAAGTGGAACGTGATGGTCAAGGACATCGCTGAACTTCCTCGGAGAATTAACGAAGCGTTCAAGATCGCCACTTCGGGTCGTCCTGGACCCGTCCTCGTCGACTTGCCGAAGGATGTGACGGCGGGTGTGTTGAACACGCCTTTGCCCTACCGAGCTACCACCCCGGGCATCAACCTCGGTTTGCCGAACCATTTCCTCCAGTCTCCCGAACCCCCTGTGGAGATACAGTACATCGAGCAGGCTGCGCAACTCATCAACCAGGCTCAGCGTCCAGTGATTTACGCTGGCAATGGCGTCTTGTCGTCACCTATGGGACCCAAATTCCTCGCCGAGCTCGCGGAGAACGGCAATATCCCCGTGTGCACCACCCTCCAGGGCCTCGGCGCCTTCGACGAGACGAGCGACAAGAGTTTGCACATGCTCGGTATGCACGGTAGTGCCTACGCCAATTTGGCGATGCAGAACGCCGATGTTATCATCGCGTTGGGAGCACGGTTCGATGATCGTGTGACGGGCAAGGTGTCGTCGTTTGCACCTGCTGCTAGGGCCGCTGCGAAGGAGGGACGGGGAGGGATCATCCACTTCGAGATTCAGCCGAAGAATATCAACAAGGTCATCGATGCGCAGATTCCTATCCTTGGAGACGTTGTAGCGAATCTGTCGGCTTTGGTGCCTCTCGTCAAGGCTACTCCTAGGAAGGAGTGGTTCGAGGTGATCCAGAAATGGAAGAAGGATTATCCGTTCACCTTTGTGAAGAGTGCTCAGGGCGAGAAGATGAAGCCGCAGGAGGTCGTGGAGGAGTTGGAGAAGCAGACGCAGGACAGGAAGGATGAGGTTATCGTCTCGACCGGTGTAGGGCAGCATCAGATGTGGGCGGCTCAGCACTTCCGATGGACGCAACCCCGTTCGATGGTTACCTCTGGTGGCTTGGGTGTACGTTCCCCCTTTTCTTTTTAGTGCGGCTCAAGTTTGACTAATCATGACCGCTTTGCAGACTATGGGCTTCGGTCTGCCCGCTGCCATCGGCGCCAAGGTTGCCGCTCCCAACAAGGTTGTCGTCGATATCGACGGTGATGCTTCGTTCAGCATGACCGCAATGGAGCTCGCCACTGCTTCTCAATACGGCATTGGTGTCAAGGTCCTCATCTTGAACAACGAGTTCCAGGGAATGGTGTTGCAATGGCAAGGTTTGTCATCGTCTCGGTGTTACCCGTGGTATTCGTACTGATCGCGGTACTCGTTTTAGATCTGTTCTACGAGAAACGATACTCGCATACTAGGATGACCAACCCCGACTTTGTGTTGCTCGCAAAGTCTATGGGCGTCCATGCGATCCGGTGTAACAGCGCCGAAGAGCTCCCTGCAAAGATGAAGGAGTTTTTGGAGTATGACAACTCAAAACCGGTGGTGATGGAATGTATTGTGGAGAAGGATGAGCATGTGTTCCCTATGGTGCGTTTCTCTCTTCGAGTGTCATGAAGCCGTCCGACTGACGGATGGTTGCTCGTTAGGTACCTGCTGGCAAGGCTCTCCACGAGCAGTTGCTCCATCCTACGTTGAGGAAGTGAGAGGTGCTGGTTTAGCCCCTCCGCTGCTTCGCCTTGTTCAAAGTTCATACCACTTGCATCGACCGACCGACCGGCCATGTCCGGGTCCCATCGCACATACAATACAAACTACCCATCGGCATACTTTTCATCCACTTCTCTATTCATTGCATCGCTTCTGCTTCATCTCCTTGCATCTCTCGACCTCTTCTTGTACCCGATGAATTTAACCCCGCTTTTCTTACTTTCTTCTTGACGTTCAATTCATTGGTGACCCTCGCACGTACCACGCACCCTTGTCGTATTCCTGTCGTTTCTGCTCGATCTACTTGTTTTATCGTTCCCTGATTTTGTACTAAAAACGACAAGCATTTTTTTCGTGGTTGCACTCTTGTGTTATCTGCTTCAATACTGTTACTGTGGTGTTTGAGTAGGACTTTGAGGTGTTGAGGGCTACTTTGCTTTTTGATGTTGTTCTTTATCTTATGATTATTGGGGACGGAAAAGAATGAAAGAATTTGTAGTTTTAGGGCTCTACAATTCTCGTTGTTCGCCTTCACGGTCAGAGTCTTTGAATTCGAGGTCAGCGGGGAATCGATGATGTTTGATCGCATTCCTGATGGAGGGTCCTCTGCCCTTTCCCTGCTACCACCATCATCATGGAGGCATGCAGGTCAGGAGTACCGACGGATCACAATTCAGCCTTCGACGAAGAGGAAGTACGAGCAGAAGAGCCTCTCTCGACCCTTTTGACTATAAGGTTCCAGGGCCAGCGCCAGGAGCTACCATCGGAAAACTCGAGTGCCTCACTGAATTCTCCCTCGGTGAAATATCCAGATATAAATGCAAAGCTAGAAAAGCTGAGGAAAGGTGAGCCTGTTCGAGACTCTGCGTTCGACTTCCCTGAAATCTTTGTTCCAGGTATCGCTTCTCGAACGAACCGCCGCGATGCTATCGCCAGTATTGTCTCCGAAAACCTCCCGTTCTCGGGACTGAACGATGGAGGTTTCTCGAGCGTCTTGGAATCCATTCGATCCAATCACTCCAGGAAGATCTCTTCCTTACATTCAATCCTCAAACCCCGCCATATGAGAGCCCGTAGGTGGACGAACAATCGTTGTAGCTGCTTCCTGGTCTCGGGCGCTAATATCGCTCCAACTCAGGCAACCACCTTCGTGGATTTGTGCTCAGGAAAATAAGACTTGAAGCAAAGGCCCAGTTTCCTGGTGTTGTGAATCCCGCGTTTTTCTCTGCGATGTTGAGTTTACCCTCGGATCTCTGCTTTGAGGTGCGTGCGTTACGGTGGTAGAGTTTGGCCTGCCTAACGGAGATTGCTCCAGATATTCGCTCACTTGCACCCGTTGGATCTATACCACCTGTGTCTCACTACTAAAACCTTGCACTCTCTTTTGACGAGCCCGGCTGCGGCTCATGTTTGGAAGCAAAGCTTCTCAGAACACCAGGCTCAGATACCTGACTGTCCGACCGGATTTTCCAGGCTGAAATGGGTCTCTTTTCTTTTTGGAGCCATCATTTGTGAGGTGCGTTCTTCAAGGGCGTTTTCCGCAGACCGCACCGCTCCCTCATACATTGACTTACATCTACTTAGTGCTGTGGAAGTCCATGGGCCAATCTTCACTTTGGCATCCTCAAAAAGCTATGTGAACCTTGCAGTGTACGAGGATCCGCAGTGTTCTTATGTGACTTCGTACTAACCACGTTAGGACTTTCACCTGTAGCGCAAAGTATTATTCGATGACAATTTCGCCATGGACCTATGCGACGCACACGAGCATCCCATCGACTATGGCACAGTTTTTTCAGCGTGCGTCGAATCCCACCCAAGCCGTACGTTTGAATTCTCCAATTGGTTGAATTCGAGCTCCGAGGGCGCTTACTGTGTTTTGCGACATTCAAGGCGTCCATTTTTCCCCCAAAGCTCATTCTCCGCCTCGCGGCATCTTCTTACTCAACGAAATACTCGATTGTATTCGCTTGGTGTGCCCCCAGTGCAACGAACACCAGTGGCTCGCCCTTCCCGAATGGGCGAAGGTGTTGTCCGAAAAGCTTGAGGATATTTTGGAAAGGAAAGATGTAAAGTTTTTCCCTAAGTATCACACTGCGCTGCATCTAAATAACGCCATTTTAGCACGCGTTGGACTGTCAACTTTGGGTGGAGAGCGTTTTCCGAGCGGTCAAAGAGTTCGAAAGGGACTGGTATTGTAAAAGGTGAATTACATACTACCATCATTGTCAAATCGCCCATTGGTCTTGGTGTCTGATAATCGAGGTTTAGATACACCAAACCTCTCCTCAAGAAAGGTTTCGAGCCAGCTGACCTGAAACGGCGAGAGTTAACCTGGCATCTGGAGTCGAACACAATGCTGGGTCTTTCCAGAAGATACGGTGAGTCAACAATTTCTGCCGCCCTAGTTCTGCGACCCACCGGCGCCCACATTTTAGACCTTCGTGATCATCTCAGGGTACTGGCAGAACGCGCCTACCGTTCCAGATCCAATAGATTGAGAGAGCCACTTCAAGAGCTTCTCGAAGAGACCTATGCCCTCTACAGACGTGGCCGTCCCCAAACTGAATGGGGCCAATGCCCCGCAACCTCTGTTGTGCAAGATCTTCCCTGCTTCAAGGAATTCTTTCACGACCTCGGGAATCCTGACAAGCCTCAGGCTAGCACTGATTTGACCGCCGCGGTCATCATGGAAAGGCTACACTATGGGCTGGAAGATTGGCGTAAGAGGTTACAGGAGGGTCTCTACCGCCAACTCTCGGTCTGGTATTCATCAAAGAAGAAGCCTCTTCCGAACAACGTTCTCAACCTGGCCGTTTCGGCCTTCATTTGCTCGAGTTGCGAAAAATGTACGGATGATGCTCCATTATTCTGTGGGGGGGACGCAGTCTTGTACCACGCGTGCAGTTTCATCTTGACTCGGACTCTGGACTCGGAGCGTCACCGCATGCAATTGAGTACCACAGGTCGTGACGCTGTCCTCGCCGTTTTGCGTTGTCTAAAGCTGGATCCCGACACGACCACTGGGCGGGATTTGGATAAACTTGACGCGCGATTTTTTTGTGCTATCTGTGAGCCAGAACCACTCGGAGATGGTACCTCAGGTCGAGCTTCTCTAATGTGGCGAGAATGCGTGAGTTGACTCCTCTTTTTCTGCCAGGATCCTGCGGGTTCGAAGCTGAAGAACTCCCGAGCAGGTCACCCACGTAGTAAATGAGACGAAACATGATAGTTCCCATCGCTACCCTGAGTGGTACTTGATGACAAAGACCGCGGCCAAGATTCTCAGTGGCTTCGAAGAACCATGGCCGAGTCTCGAGGCTGGAGTGTGGGCATGTACACATTGTGGAGATCACTCATCATCTACTGTCGCCTACTCCGTAGCTGAGCAGCACGTTTTGGAAGCGTAAGCATATCCCACTGACGCCTGGATTCTAGCTATGCTGACGTTCATCTTCTTTTGACAGACACAGGATGATGTATCCCGAACGTGGTCGCGACATAATACACGTACCCAACCTTGCCACCATTTCGGATCGAGTTCCAGCAATTTATCCATTGAACCTTGGTCCTTTCGTCTGCCTGATTTGCCTGGAACGTTCGGAGGTAGTCTTGTTCGCCGCAGTCAAGCATGTCCTACGGCATGTACAGAGACAGTGAGTGTCTCGTGGCCTGAGATTCCTGGGAGCTTGTTCGACTAAGTGATAAATAGGCATGGACTCTCTAAGCCTGTTGAAGGCAAAGCATGGGATTGGGTTCAACCATACCACGCGGATGGTCGGGACTGATAGAAGTACTGGCATGTTGCATATCTAATGCAATGCGACGCGATTCCTTTCACAGAAATCGAATGAGACAGCGTTTCCGCAAATGTCATTTCTTGCCGGTACTGTTTCATGATTATAGAGGTCCGAAAAGAATGAAAGAATTTGTAGTTTCAGGCCCCCTACAATATATCGTGGCATCGTGTTCGATCGATAACGGTCGAGTTTGAGGGCAGGCAGGACTCCATGTGGCTCAATTGGGCGTTTGTCTGGGCGCCAATTGGCCATCGCTCACGTAAACATCGCACCAGTTCTTCAGCGACTCCGCTGGCCTCACGCCCTCTGAGGCTCTCGTCTTAACATGGCAGACGGATGACTCACACCACAACAGACCCCGGGCTCAGCTCATTAATCGGAGCACGATAAGACACTAATGAAAGGTCCCTCCTTCTGACACGTGCTCATTTCCCGAGCCAGTAGGACATGGTGCGCGGTTTCGCTAGGTCACTTCCTCATCCGCACTCTGCTCTTACACGTCAATAGTCGCTCTAGATATACTCCTATATCCCACTTAGAGTCGAAGATCACCCATTTTTCGGACCTCAGTTATGCTGTCTGATGATCTGTGGCACGCTATGAGCTGACATTGAGTCGGTTGCGTAAGAAAAGTACGGTCTCATGTCCTTGCAACCTACGCTAACTAACTTTAACGTATCAAAGGTCTCGAGATCCATGATGCCCAGGAGGCTGACAGAAGGATCACCTTTCTTCTCTAGGCATACCCCGCACTTAGCGGAGCGCTGCAGACGGCGTGTGCTGGAATCCGGAGGGCTTGGTATGACTTGGCCGTCAAGACGTCAAATTTGTGTGCCCACCAACCTGCCCTCTCCTTACAGGTCGGCTGCCATCATGAAAGTCGACTTGTAAGCGGTGTTTTCTTAAATGCGATCTTCTTCTCCCGGGCCAATGACCGACTCTTAGAGGTCATTGACTCGGAGCTCATGGCGGTGCACGACCAGTTACACTACTTAACTGGAGCCGTTTCTGCAAGTTTTGTGACCTCGATAATGCTGTCCCCGTCTGATGATCTACAAGCTATAGAGCTAACTTTGGGTCGGTTGCTGGTAACAAAAGTACGATTTGAATTCATATCCAAGTCTTTGCAGGCTAAGCTGACTGTCTTCAGTATATCAATGGTATCTAATATCCCTTTACCCAGGTTGATGACGACGATGACGTTCCTGTCAGGCATCGCTTTCGTGTATGTTGTGCTGGAGTACTTTCATACCCTGGAGTTGGAGGTCAGTCAGCGTAGTATTGCATTGGTTTTCCCTCACACTGACGCTGATCTCCTGCAGGTTGCGTATGTCTGGGGGCATAAACTATCCATTGTCAATATTCTATTCTTCATGACACGTTACCTTGGCTTTTTTGCGAACGGCCTACTAATGTGGTTTTGTAAGTCCTGAAATATATCTCTCGGGCAAGTCCAACGCCGCTCACATCTCTATAGTTGGTCCGAGTCCGAGCAGCGGAGTAGAGGTCTGTTGTTTGAAGTTTAACTTCTGAACGTGTAGTTGATGGATCCTGTGAATAGGTCTGCAGGAAACTGTATTGGGTGACTCTATGTGAGCTCTTCCCGTCCTCACTGCACTATTTCTCACCAAAGCTGCTATATAACAGTTTCTATCGCAGTCACCCTCACCGCCGCAGATGCTATCGTATGCGTGCGGATTCATGCGCTGTCAGGTCGAAGTAGAACGATGGGAATCGCGTTATTCCTCCATTTCATCGTGCGTAGACGATGGTCATAATCTTTGCGCGTCTTAAATTTCGCCTTTTGACCTGCGTTAACTTGAACCAGGCGGTCACTGCAGGATTTTTCTGCCTTTTAGGGCTCGACATCAAGACAACTACCTGTATGTCTTCCTTCCCTCGGATTGATAGTAGACGTCTCTGATATCCCTTTTGATAGTGGGCGAGTCGCCTTTTCCGTCCCACCTTACTTGCTACATCGCCAATCGAGATCACACTCGGGGTATCGCACTGCTTGCGCTGATGTTATACAACACAATTTGTACGTGTCTCACCCCCAAATCCCGCCGGCGTTTGCGATTTGAACTGAACGCTTCATGTAAGTCGCATGTGTGCTTAGCTTCTGGCTCACCTGCCGAAACTACTGGCCTTCAAAAAGTCCGATCCTGAAAGCTTTCTACTTCAACGGGACGTTTCACTTCGCCGTCATGTCAGGCAAGTCGCGCTACACGCATTTCGTGTTTCTGTAGGTACTGACCATACATCCACCCGTGCCTCTTTAATTCCCCGATAGCTGTGTCGTCGGCGCATATAATTCTCCTCACAGCTGGGCCGGTGGAGTATCAATTACTTTTGGCAGGGCGAGTCGTTTTGAACCTTTCCTGTCCCCATCGGGCTACAGCTAACCAAAAGGCTTTGAATCGCTTCTTGGTACAGATTTCATCAAGCAGTGCATACGACTATCTCCGCAAGGGTTCTCCTTTTCATGAGGGAGGCAGCAGAACGAGAAGTTGAGTTGAGCTGTGCCCTTCCTCCGTCGACGGACTCGGAACCTTCGACGACGTCAATGAGTGAGATGGCATCTTCAGCGATGGCGTAGGAGGCGGGTTTGTGGTGCCAGTGTATAGCAACTCTGGTCGTTATGTAGACACCACCGCGGTCTCATGGGCGGTGACACCGAGGTTAGAATTCTTTCGCAATTGCCGAGAATCTCAACGGTGCATAGGCAATAGAATGTACCAGTGGCCGGGAGTGAGATCAACGTGTAGGCGAAGGCGCAAGTCGCACAGGAATCTGTCTTTCAAAATATCAAGAAGGCTTTACACAGGGTCCAGGGTCCATGGGCCTATAGATCTATGGATCTTATTTTTTGGAGCACGGAAACCCTCCAGCTTCTTGCCGCAGCCAACCTACTATCGTCCCTCCGCCTCCCCACCTTCTTCTCGTCGTCGTCAACGCGGATTGATCTGATGGAGGAGATGATTTATCTTGAGCGTCTTGATTTGCGGACAGTGCTCTCTGAGGACGTCAAGGACCCGTGTGAAATCATCCTTCTTCACCGCACCTACAAGCGGCTGTTCTGACAACTCCAAAAACTCGAGTTGAGGAAACAAACTAGCGAACCCCGCAACCAACGCCAAACGCGTTGGCGGATTTATGATGTCTGCACTGTAAAGAGAAGCGGTCTGCAGATGTTTCGTGCCGACAAACTTGGAAAGGATGCTGCCCTTGGCTAGTGAGTCGGAACCGTTAGCAACGTGCGATTGCAACCATTGATCGAACCCCTCGTCAACACACTGGAAATGGAAGCCGATGACGCCCACTTGGCCTGACCAACGTAACAGGCTTTTGAATGCCTTGTCAAGAACGTTGTCATTGGCACTGGACGTGTGCAGAAATGTCTGTTTCGTGATCAGGAAAATAACTTCCTTGAGTTGAGGGCATTGTTTTTTATCGCGCGTGAGCCACTGAAGGTGAGAGGGGTCGATGGTCACGCTTTCCAGACGAGGAAGGATAGGCCTCGGGAGGCGCTGTGGTGAGGTCGTTGATAGTTGAATTCCGTGGTAGAGAGAGAGGTTTTGAATACTCGGATGTCTGGAAAGAAATTGCAAGAGTTCTGATGGATGGATGGTCGCATGTGCGAACTTGAATTGGTTCAGGGAAGGGAGGCTGAGTTTCGAGAATAATTTGCCCCAGGCCACACCTGAGGTCGAGGGGGATTGTAGCTCGAGGCGGGTGAGAGTTGGCGCACACCAAGAGAAGAATTGGACGGTCCAATCGAAGAATCTGGCATCCAAGAATAGCATGTCACATTCAAGCAGGACCTTTTCTATCTTGGAAATGGGTGCGGCCGGTTTCTCGGATGTGGGCGGGAGACGAGAATCACGTCGAGAACGTCTAGGGGGAGCGGATGAGCGTTCTCCGGATGTGGATGTCCCTTCAAAATAGCCTACAATATGAGCTTGTCAATGATTATCTAGAGCGAAGATAGCAGTCTTACGGGTGGTATTGGAATCACGCTTGTCTGCGTGTTGGGAAGAGAGCCCTGGTGCGCTTGAAGCCGCAGGCGGGGTATTGACAAATCGGGCCCGGCCACCCATACCGAAGAGCCGACACCCTTTTGTCACAGCAACGGTAAGTAGCTCGGTGTAAAGCCTTACCGACTCGCTCGATAGGAGCGAGGCTGGTGAGTTCTGGCTAAGGCCCCAGTCAATGGGCTCCTTTAGATACACCTCAAAACGCCTGATCTCCTTTGCCCTTGCCACAATCGCATGCATATCCTCCACGTCCTCCGCAAAAGTGTCCAAACCGGTATCGAGGGGATAGTCTATGCTGTTGATGTACTTGGTGGATAGACAGCAGCGTACGGCGCGTAATATACGCGTCGGTGACCGCCAAAGAAATGATATGGTGCCTCGCATAGCGCTACTGGACCCAATATGTCTGCCAAACAAGTGCGGGAAGACGAAGTTGTTGAGGTCTTTGCAAGTACATCCCAGGGCGCAGAGATCAGCGTCGTCGAGGTCGCCGAGAATAAGGAGTAACAACTCCGGGGGCAGATTGAGGATTTTGGAACCGGTCAATTCGAGCACCATGACGATTCAAGGACAAGGAGGACGAAAGGAGAGGGATGGCTCTTTTTCAAGACATTCGGCATCTGCCGGATTGAGTTGCCTTTGACGATCTCCGACTGAAACTGTCAGTAGTACGCACCGTCACTACTAGAGTATTCGAAGACCCACTTGTCTATCTCCTGCGTAGACACAGAAAGAAACACTACCGATATCGAGGAGATTATGAAGGCCCCAAGGGAGGCAATGGCGTCCTCACAATCAAGTTGAAGTCGCACTGGTTAACGTTAGCTTCAACCGTTCCTGGCACGCGCTGTCGATGGAGTCAAGGCCATGCGATGAGAGTTTGAAATTCCAATGGATGTGGAAAGCTCCCTGTGGATGACAGTAAGTACACTCTGTCTCCTAGGGAGCGGCATTGAATCGTTTCATCAGCTCACGCCTCGTCAAAGGATGAACTTGCATCTTTGAAGGACGCAAGTCTTTGCCTTGGTAGTGTATCGCGGTCCGTAAACCAGGAGGATCGTGAAATCAGATCGTCACATGAGGGTTTGTGGAATATAGAACACGCTTGGATAAGTCAAGGGATGTGGGGAAGAAGTCGCCGAAATCGATGGGACTGAAGGGGTTTGAGCTGTATAACACGCTCGAATTGGGCGCTTCTGTAAGGATTGTATTTTAGAAGACCTTTGAGAGATCTTGAGAAGGTTCAGCCAGAACGGAGAGCGGGCCAAAAAGGCCATATACGAAAGACCACAGTGGAATATGCGGGAATAAGTATGTGCACTTGTTTAAGCTGCTGATCTGATTGGTGCCATGCACCACATGGCCGGAAATTCGAAGGGCCAGGCCAGGTGACACAACAAGCTCAAGAGCTCTAAATCCATTCGACGGTGTGGCTCAGATACACCTGAGCCATCCTCAAAAGGCATCGCTGGTGAAATCAATAAAGTTCGCCCTGAGGTAGAAGTGCGAAGACGGTAATAACCCGGGCTTTGCCTCTGCCATGGACTCACAGCTCACTCTAATCAATCCAGAACCTCATCTCGAGCTGGTACTGGAAAGGCCATCCACCCATTTGAACACCCGGCTCCTCGTCAATGGAAGGGCGAGGTACAAAATCTCCACTGTCGACAGAGATGCAAACATCACGAAAGTCACCGATGCTCGAACAAACCGAGTCATCGCTACAATACGTAGGCGAAGTTTCTTATCCGACAGAGTCACTTTTCCCGGTCGGTTTGGAGGGAAATCACTCAGGGTGGAGGAGTGGATGAAGCAGATCAAGCTGCACAATGGACAGTGAGTTTCATTGAATTACGGTACATTCCCGGAGTAGGTCACCCTGACTTCACCCCGGTAGCGAAGGATATGTCATCAGCAGCGAAAGCGGGAGGTTTATGTGGAGATGGGACCGCGCCCTAAGAATGGTGGTGGGTTCTTGGCAATCTAGCCATGAGAGGCATTCTGCTCACTGACTTCATTTTCAGTTGACGCCAGAGAAAGATACCGACCAGACTCTTGCATTTGTTAAAGACGAATATCCAATCTTCGCGCTGTGTGTCAAACGCTCAGCAGAAGGCTCACTGGACGAGATTATTCCTAGCTTCATCATCCTGGAGCACCGCCTGAGAATGGGGACCAAGTCGCTGAGGGTTGCGGATGGATGGGGTGCCGGGAACAGGTCAAATGCTCTCGGCACACCTCTTTCATGAGAATCGATGTAGCCGTAGCTTGCTTAATTTCATATCAAGTTACTGAACAAATAGTCAGTGAGGCCCAGAGCCAAGTCAAGCTGCTACCCGGTGCATAGTCGAGCTTGAATTGTCAAGAGTGAGAGCAGGAATTTCCGGATGGGCTGTGGATGGAAGTGTGTAACACTCGTTCTGCCTTAAAGAATATTGGAAAATCAAGAACGCTAGTGTTAGAATGAGCGGATGAAGCGTATTTATGACAGCTGAGACGAGGCCGCTGGTGTCGAGCTTCAAACTCGTGGAACGCGGAGAATTGCAGCAGATGGATCATGGAACAACTGTAGAGATGTCAGGCTGCTGCTGCGGACTCGCGGTCAGGGAAAGGGAGGAACCGGCGTATTTGGAAATGAATGATCAATGCTGTTGCTGCTGCAGGAGAACAGACATCCCTGCAGCTAGCTGTGATGAGAGGGTGCCCTCGGCGTTGAATTCGGTGTGAGTCACATGTGAAAAATCGCAAAAAAGCCGAGGCCAAGTGAGGATTCTGAACAATCCAGACTTGATATTTAACAGCACATTGAACAGCCTTTCCCAAAAACCACCGGCGGTGAAAGCAATAAAACTCGCTTGAAACGAGAGAAAGTTCGATATCAACTGCTGTCATGGACTCACAACTCACTCTGATTAATCCTGAACCTCCTCTCGAGTTGGTTCTGGAGAAATCTTCCACCCCTCTGAACACTCGGCTCCTGGTGAATGGGAAGGCGCGGTACAAGGTTTCGACTGTCGACAGGGATGCAAACATCACAAATGTTACCGATCTTCGAACCAATCAGGTCATCGCTACAGTCCAGCGACGAAGCTTCTTGTCCGACAAGGTCAAGTTTCCCCTTCGGTTCGGAGGGAAATCGCTCAAGAAGGATGACTGGATGACTCCGATCAAGCTAGACACTGGGCAGTAAGTCTTTCGATTGAATAGTCCTCTGAATTCCATTCTGACTTCGCTCCAATAGCGAGGCGTGGATCATCAATAGTGAAAGTGGAAAGTTCTTGTGGAGATGGGACCGAGCTCTCAGGATGGTGGTGAGTCTTTAGCAAGTGACTTCTTGCCAGTCATCCTCCTCACCTAGCTTGGCTTCAGTTGACGCCACAGGAAGATACCGACCAGATAATTGCATTCGTCAAAGACGAGGGCCCAGTGTTTGCGTTGTGCGTCAAGCGCTCGGCAGAGAGCTCCCTCGACGAGATTATACCCGGATTTATCATCCTGGAGCACCGTTTGAGGATGGGGACCAAGGCTTTGAGGGTTGCAGAAGGATGGGGTGCTGACGAGAGATCTACCCCTTTGGGCACTCCACTTTCATAAGCATGGACGTAGTAGTTGTGGATAGAAATCGTCGAGAAATTGTTTGGAAATTGCCATTAATTTATTGGATCGGCAATCGGATCAACCCGGCCGGAATCAACTCATGTCAGCCGGCTTGGCCGAACCTATTCTTGTTCTCCTCCACCCATTCCCTCGAATCTCTCGGATTTCTACTCAAGTCCTCGCTTTAATATACTCTATAGTGCCCTTATAATCTAGGAAATGCAGGCCCGTAGGCTACACAGTGCCTTCAGGAACTCCCTGGCTCCTTGGTCAGCTCGAGGTTACGCATCGCAAATACAAAATGGCTCAAAACCACCCCCACGGAGGCTTCCAGAACCTGAATTGTTCTCGGACACATCGAGGCCACGGCCATACCACATGAAGCATCCACAGACGCGAGATTTGCCCAAGCTTCAGGTACGTGTCCTGTTGGCCAGCTGTGACGTCAACATAGGCTTACCGGAACATCTCGTAGTCGAAATGGCCAACAGCTTTGGCGACGTTGGCTGTCGCAGGTGCTTGTTGGGCGATGTTCATTACATATGCAACGAACCAGGAGAAAATCTCGAGCTCAGTATTCCGGAGCATCATGAGAAGCTTGAAAGCAGACCCGCAGCTCCGTGACTTGCTCGGGGACGCGATCAGGCCGCAACCTGAGTGGTGGCTGAACGGGGACCCACGAATTGAAGGGAAGGTGAGCTAAGTTGAAATTTCGATCCAATTTCCCCTTGTTGACCGAGGTTCTCTCAGATCGGGCAGTTGCAGGGCAATATTGACGTTAGTTTCAGAGTCAAGGGGTCAAAAGGTAAGCGCGCTCTCCTTCTTGCTCTACAGCTTGCTCAGTTTTGTGACAGGAACGGGGACAGTTTACTTCACGAGTATACGGAAAGAAAAAGGTGTCCCATTCACAGTTTGTAAGTGACCGATTCCGATTCCATCGCGTTTTTCACTGACTTTTTAATTCCAGTACGTTTTAAGGTCATTTGCGATGACGGGACTGTCGTCCACATCTCGGATACCCTCCCTATAGAGCACTAAAATACAACCAGAATTTACTACTTCTACTTCTAGGTCGTTTCAAGTGGCACCAACAGGTAATGGTGGAGGCCCCGACGGAGATCCGTGGGCGCTATGCGGGTCGGTGGCGGGTGTTTTCCCGACCCGCTCAGCCAATTTCGCCGACTCCCGCATCCGCGCTTCCATTCACCTTCTATACATTCAGTGGTCCGAATAGGCTTGTCGAACTCGTGTGCCCCGTCATCGAGAGTGCCTGTGCCTAGACCACATCTTATAGCTTCCTCCTTTCAGCCGGATTTTCAGCGTGACAATCTCTTGATCATTCAAAGCTAAATCTTCCCGAGTTTCAGTTGATCGTTCTTTTCTTTTCTTGCAAACCGAATATTTTATTACCTATGTGACAAGTGACAGCTTTCGCTCAGCTTAGTGCTGGGAATACCAGCAATGGTCGATCAAGGCTCGAGTGAACGTTGTGCCGTTCTAGGGAACGACATTCCTTATCTCCACAGCAGAGACATAACACATCATTAATATTCGTTGTCTGATTCGCCCACTGTTCGGTCTCGCACTCCGGGGGTTGGTTTTCATCGTTTTGCTGTGCACCCCGGCACACCCCCGATACATCTTCTGCTTCAGAGCCCTTACGAGGTGATTCTGCTGGGTTTTCGGTGGAACTGGACGGTCCGTCTCTCATACACCCAACAGGATTGTCAGGTCCTTGATCGAAGAAAAGAAGATGATTGTGGCCGAGCGGTGAAGCAGTAGGTGACCTGAACGCCGTTTGAACGGCTGATAGGACCGATACATATCAATACTATCGAATCGATTGCTTTTCACTACGTCTACCCTCCTGCGACGTCGGACCTCGAGGTTGTTTGAAATCACTCATGGCCTTTGTATCACCTGTCGACTTTTCCTTGTCCTTGTCACGAGGGTGATAACGCTGCCGGAATATCGAAGCTTTGTGCCCTCTTGGTCTTGAGCCTAGGCGCAATTCACTACGTGCTTGTGTTATCTTTTCTCTTTACTTTCGGCACTCTGCACACACGTGTAGCCATGCATGCCCCGTATCTCTTTCAGTTGAGGGTTCTTTACAGCAGAATCCAGTTTAAAGATCGTTCAATGTGCAGACCGTGGGCGAAGCCTTTCCTTTTCGCTCTACGAAATTTCTAGATTCTTGTGTATGTGCCCGCGCTGCCGACATTGTTTGGCAATTATAGCAACGTGGAAAGAGCCAGAGGTCGCGCCCAGTTTACCTGACAATTTCTTGTCCCCGAACAGTCCGTTTGTTCCGAAGTATTTATGCCCGATCCCGGAATTTCAAAGCCACTCACGACGCTCATGGGAGGAAAAAGCAGGCTTTATTACCATGACTGATTCGCTTTCTATTGCAAATGATGGGCGTCAATCTCGGACCGGCGGTGGGTCGCTCAAAGAAAGGAACTAGATAGACCATCCTTGAAGGTTCATAGGTACGCATGAGTTAGGCACAAAGCTATAGCTATTGTTTACTTTAAGGGGAACTGTATAGCAACACAGAGGCGTTATATGCTAGTCTCACTCGGGTCACCATCTGCTACATCTTTCTAGACGTTGCCTGACACCAGACGGGATATTGAATTCGGAGAGACAGAACCTTAGTTCGTACTTTAGTCACCACATGTAGACGCTCATACCACCCTTTTCGTAACGATCAGGGCAGTTGGCAAGGGTAATTTTACTTGACGGATTGTGTACAGACAGGATGAATGTAACGCTCTTCCGTCGTGTAGAAATTTCCGGCTGTGGCATCTACGCGACCACGGTGCGACGATCCATTTGAATCCATTTGGATATTACAAGCCACTGAGCTTGGCCAAGGGACAAACGTGCGATCCTGGACGGAGGATACTCATTACCGCGCATCTATCACAGAACACAATGACAATGAAATCCATAAAGCATAAGTAATCAAGTCCATGCGTTACGAATCGTATCGAGAAAAGTAAAGAAAGTCCCAAACGTTGTCGAGATCGCTACTACTGTTCGCCCACTCGCCATTCCCCCCCTTCTCTTCGAAATCAGCGCAAGAAAATCAAAAGAAAACCAAATTAATCAAAAGATAGTGCTGAATAGTAATGAGAACTGATTAAAATCAAGGTATCCGGCTGTAGGCTTGTAAACTAGCAATGAAAAAAATGTAAATTGAAAGGAGGAACGAGACGAGTCAAAAAGGGGGATACCGTAGGCTACTATACTATAAGTCCGACACTGGCACCGACGATGCTTGACTGACTGCAAGAATCATGATCGACAGGCCTCATGCATATACACACCAAAATGGAAATAAAACTACTACATACGAATTCTCTGGCTCAGCAACAGCGAATTCACTTGGACATCTTCAACAGTGCTTCCACATCTTCACGTAGTCAACGACCATGGAGCGATCTTCGACCGTAGTTGGCCACGTTGGATACCACTGATCGATTGCTTTGATAAAATCGTGAGCAGGATCTGCAATGGTGATGGAGTAGCATCGTCAGTGGCCTGTATCAAGTTGAGGTAGAGCCAAACGGAGAGTGAAGATAACGAGTCGGAAGACGAACGCCACAACAGGAGGTTTCGAAGAGTCGAGCAAAATGAAAAAGGAAAATAAGACTCACTAGCAGCCGCATTCAACCAAGGCTTATCTCCTTGAGCTTCTGGGAACCACCCATTCGTTCCTCCCACAGCAACATTGAGGATCAGGTAGAACTCTTGATCAAACGGAGTAGCGTTGGTTCCATTCGCCCAGGGGTTGGTTAGCTGCGCTAGGCCCGAACCGTTATTGATAACATCGGGGAAGTCACCCCGATCGAAGAAGGGTTGGTTGAAGCGCAGATCTAGGAGAGTGTGCAAACGCGAGTCTACGTAGATGCGACTGAAACGGGAAGATAAGTCAGCAAACGTGCACTTGTATTAATCGCAATTTCAAGAGAAGGAAGAGGGCGATAAGGGAAAAGACGCACAGCCAGTCTTCGGTCCACTCGAGAGCGTAGGTGTGGAAATCGTCGGCGAAGGACTTGCGTTTGTTCGACCACCAACTATAGGTCTTTGGATTTCCATTCAACGTCTGCGCAGGTCCCCAGTGCAGGGAGCCTTGCACGTAGTTGGACCCGCTACAATTTTAAAATGAGCTTCTGATAATGGTCATTAATAGAGAATGAGAGAAGGCTCCTTACTGTGCAGTGTATCGCAGACCATTGCCTCTCGATTCAACGATATCAATCTCACCTGTGTGTGCGATCAATCGCGGTTACCGTGGAGTCGAACAGGATTACTTACCACTCATGGGCCAAGGACCATACACACTGTCCTTCGGCAACATCCAGATCGCTGGCCATAGCCAGTCGCTAGAAAGAAAGCGTATGAGCTAAATGAAACGTCGAGAGGAGCAAAGGAAGATATACGAACCCATGAGGCAACTTGGCCCTAACTTCGACGCGTCCATACCTGATACTCGCACTCCTGATCGTCGAAAGCCGGGCACTCTGAACAGGGTTGACCACAGCGCCGCTAGTCGCATTGCTGACCCTACTGCACGCCCTTACGTATCCATCCTCGTCAAAAACGCGTTCCCCGCCCCTAGTGATAAACCCATTGTCCGGCCGAGTTTGGTTGAAGGTGCACCCCGTGATGTTGTACACCGTTTGGTCGAAAACGGCGTCGAAGCCAATATTATCGGAGGTAAGCGTAGGGACGATATACAGCTTCCCATCCTTCACGAAGGAATTGTTCTGCGACTCCGTTGTCATTTCGAATTGGCCGTTGCTAGAATTATGGAGAAATATCGGGTGTGGTCAGCGACTCGGACGAAGCGAGAGTAGCCAAGTGATAGGGTGGAAGAGGAAGAGTGGAGTAAAGATGAATAGAGAACGCATAAATGATTGATACTGACCCAAAGCCGTCCATGTTTACCTCCCTGAAGAACGATCCGCCCTCTCCGAAGACCTTATCGGGGTTATCGAACTCTTCATCGAAGACCAGACAAAGTGGCTGCCTATCCAGTCTAACCCCCTTGTACTGGAAGTAAACCTGCACAACCCCACCCCCGAATCCAAGGAAGAGAATGATATATACGATCCAATAAGAGATCGCGGCCCGGGGGTTCTTGACATCATTCCACGGCTTCACGACTTCGTCTTCCTCTTTCAACATGTGGGACTTCATCCTCGGAGGTTTGTGTCTGATGACCGAGCCCGTGTTACTAGGGACAGCACCATACACGCTATTACTGTTGTTGTTCTGGCTGAAGCCCGACGCGCGGTTCAGGACACCCGAAGAACGGGAGGATGGGAACCCAGGTACGTTTGGGCTACCTAGAACGTTGCTTTCGCGCGACCCCCCGTGGGTGTTGGTAAGGATGGAGCGCGGGACGTGGTTGAAGGCGCCTCCCAGCCCCTGTGGAAACGAGAGGTGGGATGATGAAGGGCTCAGAGCAGGTCGGAGAGATGGGGGTCTACTCGACTCTGGTGAAGCGAAAGGGTCTTCGGAAATCGAGGACGCGGTAGTGGGACGGGTCCCAGAGCCAGTCGAGGCATGCGGAACATGACTGGATTTCGTCTTGCTGGCGCTGGGAACCATGATTACGTCCGCAGAAGACGACGAGGAGGAGGGAGGGTCATCTTTCTCGATGAATTTGGACGGGGACATGGTGACGGGAGGGAGTGTCCACACCAGTTACAGTAAGTACTGGTTGTGTTAGAGGAGGGCTCGAAGATGAAGGAGTGTGAGGATCCTAAGTAGCAGGACGAAGTTGATGGGATGCGCGCAGATTAGGGGGGGCAACTGCTTATAAGTTGTGACTTAAAATCAAGTCGAGGGCGGGTAAGACAGATGCAGCGGCCAAAGAGGGCGAATAGGGAAAAGGACCAAAGGCAGAGGTCGAACAGATCTCGTACAGGGATGTCAGTGTCGATCAGTCTCGTTTTCACTTCCCTTCTTGAGGGTGAGATTGGGACGGGCCTGTCAACCTGCGTTGTTCCGGCGATGGTACTCAGGACAGCTATGCCGAAGCCCAGAGAGAGGTCGGTGGCACCGTGGAAGCAGGGCGTCTGGATGCTTTGAGTTATGTTAAACTCTATTCTGGTACCGCAAATGAAGTGCCGCACTTACAAAAGTCAATGGGTAACGTTATGGGAATGAGTTTTGCAGGTTGGGCAGTTCATCAGGAATCAAGATATGCATGTCAGTGGTGGGAAGGGAATGCTACTGAACTGCTGGGACCTCGATGCAAACTTGCTTCGCAAACAACAAGACCTGCCCGAACTCTAGAACGCTTCGAATCGGGGGTATTACTCTGCCTTCTTTGGCTGAGCTTTACGTTACGTGAGCCCGAACTTGGTGGGTGCGAAGCAAGGATCGGATTTGGACAATGACCTTCTTTTTAGTGAGATAGGTGTTACGCCGCCTGGAGGCGTCCACCGGTCCTACAAGCTATTTTTCCAATGAAAATTGACCGGCGATGCTGAAAGAGCTTTTCTTTGTGCCCCTCACGGCTGTGGCGCTGGAGCAGGTGGCGGGTGGATGTGCGCATTCCTAGACAGGCTACTAGAATCACGAGCAGCGTCAAGGCCCACCAGAACGACCGTGAGCTTAGCAGTCCATTCCATGCGAGGCGCCAGTCAGGCTTGAGTTGTCCACAGAATGTAGCTAACATCCGAGAGACTTGTTCGAGTCGTTTCGGCATGGCCGATTCACATGGCAATTGGGACATCCGCGAGAACGAGGGACGGAAGAAGAGCGGATAGATTTGATGATTATCTGCGACGATAGAGATCATCTGCTTGTATCACTCTCAAAACGATGCTATTTCCAAGGGCTTAGGCCCATGGAATGGTGAGCGTCAGATTGCACCGTCGTGACGGTAGGTAAGGCTTACTTACATTCGTTGTCCCAAATTTATCATCCATGTTATATGAACATTGTACCCGGGAAAACTGTCACTTCTGGTGCGCGGGTTTGAGCATGGCACCATCAGTCAGATATTTCCGGACGCTAGACAAGAGAGAATTTCTCCTTATCTCTCGGCGGAAGACAGACAGGCACAACCACTTTCGCCCCGACGGACCATGGAGGATGCGAAGGAACCTGATTGTCTGTCTAGTCTGAAATGCTTCTTGGGACCTGAAGGAAATGAAAACATACGCTGTGTGCGAAAACAGTCAGATTCGCCGATACAGTTGTCAGTGATTCAGAAGCCAGCAGATTACTACACACCACGTTGTTCCGAGCTTCTTTGCAGCTAAGCAGCCCCTGAGAGATACGGAGGGCGTACCTGAGATTTGGGGGCACTCTGAGGGCCGTAAGACCCATTCCCACAGGATCTCACGCAAGACGAGCGACAGCCAGAGGGGAAGCAAAGCAACGGAGTGCAAGCCGTAAAACAACAAGCGCCCATGTTGCGTGACGGATGGTGTGAACAGCGTGACAATTTTAGCTAATATCTGGTCACAGGTATGCATGTCACGGCGGTTGGAAGCTTTCTCCCGACTGTGACTGCATCTGGCATCGTGAAATCTCATCTGCCTGAGGCATCTTTACGATACACTGTCTATATACTGATGGACGAAGAAGCTATGTATAAAGTCCAGATTAGCCGTGGGTTTGCTGGCCCCGCTCTGCTCCCCTGGTTTTGTGTTCTGTCGACGTCGACCTCGGTCGCTTGTGGCCAAGTCCTATACTCCGTCTGTTTCATTACTCGACGGCTTAATATCCTACAGTACGGTACAGCTCTAACGGCGAAGGGCTCCTAGCAACGCCGCCTCATTCTCTAATCTCTTAAACCGACCCCTCCTTGTCTAATCCAAGCTCCAACCACCATGTCTTCAGCAGCAGTTTCGTCCCTTGGCAATGTACCGTCGAGCCCGTCTTCAGCAGCAGTCACCTTCCAGAACAGTGACTATGACCTCTGGGATGCTTGGCTTCACAAGATCTGTGAGTTTGTGTCACGTTTTATGTACTTGAAGCTGATTGTGTGTTGCAGACGAGAGCACACAGCAGGACAACTGGTTCATGCCCTCGGAAGAGATCATGTCAACCGGTGTGGCCATGCGAGTGGAAGACGGCTTTTTCCGTGTTTTCCCCTACGAAAACCCAGCCCTCGTCCCCTTCGAGGCCGCGGTCAGGAGACTCAATCCTGTAGTGGCCGTCAAGATACGTAGTGCAGCTGTACACGCAGCCATACGTAAAATGTGAGTACTCATTTAGCATAGCGGTGCACGCAACCGCACAATGAGTGTCATCCGATGCACTACTATAACGTGGAACCAACTTCTGTTCGTTGGGGTGGGGTTTTCACGGCGATACATGTCTAATAGCAGTCTGTCCAACGGACAGACTGTTCGTTGGCTAGTAACGAATGCAATCTCTTTCTTCTTTCCTTCCTTCTCTGGACAATGTTTCTGCGTTCATGATCGACAGTCTCTGACATAGATACTCTCACAGTGGCCCTCAAGACGAATCCATCTACATTGATCAGAACACCCGAATTCAGATCATCGATTCCATCGACCTTCTACCCCAGGCCGAGAAGGATCAGTGCGGCGCCTTTATCGTACGTTCACTTTACCCCTCTGTGTAAGTAATTGCTCATCTGACCTTCCTGGCTTCCCTAGCGTGACGAGCGATCAGTGGTTCTATGGTCCTATCACCTTGAGCACATCATCCCCCTGTGCAAGGACTTCGAGGAGAAGCTCATCAAGCACATCTGGCGAACGCGGAACATTGGTCGTAAACCCCTAGCATCCTCGACGACCACCTCCTTTTACGGAGGCCACTCCCGAGAAGAATCCCATGCCGAACTCAACGAGAAAGGCAATGCTGAGGGTCCAGACAAGGAAGCAGCCGAGCTGCAAGCACAGCAAGCAGCTGAAGCAGCTGCTCCGAAACGATCCGGCCTGTTCAGGTGGTGGCGACTACAGCCTCGCGACCCTAACTCTGCTGCTGGCGAGACCGATGCTGAGAAGGCCAAGCGGAAGGAGAGGAAGCTCGTGATCATCGGTCCAGTCTATGCTGGATTAGGCATCGGCTTGTCTGCATGTGAGTTCTTGTCGTTTTCGCTTTTCATTTACTAATCAACCTTCGTGCGTGTGGCTTAGATTTCTGTGTTGCTGGTGTTTCGAATCTGGTACAGCAATGGGCTCTTGATGGAGACTTCACGAGGTTCGCCCTCGTGGTCACCCTTCCTGTCATTTTCTGTGTATCAGTTGTGAGTGTTCACTCTGACTTCTCAGGAGTATGGCTTACCCCGATTGACTCTACCTTGCATCTAGTTCTTCTGCCTCCAGCTCATCGGAAACATTTGCTTGATGTACGTTCCATTCGATCTGTTGTTGCTAGTGTTGTTCCATAGCTCATCTACATTTAGCTTTGGACCCGTCGCTCAGTACCATGAGAACTCGATGTACTACTCAGCTGTCAAGCCCGATCCCAATCCCGAGGTCGACAATAACCTTCCACATATCACGATCCAACTGCCCGTCTACAAGGAGTCCCTCGAGACTGTCATGTTCGTTTATCCCTCACAGATCTATATCAAGCTCTCAAACTAACATTTGCTTCAACAGTGCCCCATCGGTATTCTCAGTCAAGAAGGCCATGCAAACGTACGCTCGTCAGGGCGGAACTTCAGCTATCTTCATTTGCGACGATGGTCTTCAACTCATCTCGGAAGAACTGAGACAGGAACGTGTCGCGTTCTATGCGAACCACAACATCGGCTGGGTTGCTCGTCCAGGTCACTCGTCTGCTCCTGATGGATTCAAGCGCGCTGGAAAGTTCAAGAAGGCTAGCAAGTACGTTTTGTTTCTCTTGATAGAAGCTCTAGAATCTAGATTGTTTACTATTTTCACGCAGCATGAACTATGGGCTTCAGCTCTCGCTCAAGTTGGAGAAACATCTCGCCCAGTTGGAAGCCTCTGGCGCAGTTGAAGATCCAGACGAGTCCCTCGAAGACAAGGCTATGAAGCTTGCGCAACAGGAAATTTACGAAGAAACGGACAAGCAGTGGATGCCTTGGTGTGCGAATGGCAAATCGATACGAATGGGGGAGATCATCCTCATCATCGACGCTGACACCATTATTCCTGAGGTGAGGCCTAGTTTGATATTGCGACAAGTGATGGTTCAGCTAATGAGTATTCTCGAACTCGTAGGACTGCTTCAGAGACGCTGCACGAGAGATGGGTGAATCGCCCGATGTCGCAATCATCCAACACGAATCTGGTAAGAGCAATGCCATCTGACCGGATTCCTTTCCTACTCGTACTCACACACTCCTGCCTTGATCTTTTCCCATCTCAGATGTCATGCAAGTTGCCAACCACTACTTCGAGAACGGAATCACCCACTTCACTCGCCGAATCAACAAGTGCATTTCCCTCGGTTGCGCAAACGGTGAAGTCGCACCCTTCGTGGGACACAACGCCTTCCTCCGCTGGTCAGCCGTCCAAGACGCCTCCTTCATTGACATCGATGGGAAACGCAAGCAGTGGTCAGAGAACAACGTGTCGGAAGACTTTGATCTCGCTCTCAGGCTGCTCTTGAAGGGATACAACTTGCGCTGGGCCACTTACTCAAACGGAGGATTCAAAGAGGGTGTGTCTCTTACGATTGTGGACGAGCTGGCTAGGTGGCAGAAGTACGCTTATGGTAAGATTGCTCTCTTTGCTTTTCGATTGGAAGGATTTGCGCTGATGTTTGAATTGGATTAGGATGTAATGAGATTATCTTCAATCCCCTGGTCAGGTGGTGGAGGCTCGGTCCGATCAGCAAGCAGCTTCGAGGATTTGTATGGTCGAAGGCACCGCTTCATTACAAGATTGGTATGATGTCTTGTGAGTTCATCTTCCGTACTTTTACGAAAATAAGAATACTGATAGAGCCGTCTCTCTCTCACGCAGACATGTTTTCGTACTGTGAGTCTTTTTTCTAGACCTTCTCTTGATCGGACCGGCTTGGTCGTTCGTAAAGCTGTCTCGGCACCTTCTTTCAAATGTTTTTTGCCTCCCTCCTTCCCTTGTGATTGTACCTCAAGGTACCCCGAGTGGAGTGCATGTCACCCGTCTTGCTCTCTATCTGTCGGCGGACGGTTTGTCCGACTAGAGACACATACCAACAGTCGATCGGATTGATCCTGCCCGCACTGGCTCCACTCATCCTCCTTCTTTTCCTTGTTTCTTCCCATCTTTCTTTTTCACTTTTCTCTCGTTCTCTTCACGCACCCTATTCCATCCCATGTCGCTGACAACTTCTTTTTCTTTGCATGATAGATGGAATTGCTGCCGCGACTGTAGGCTCTATTCTCAACTACCTCCTCCTCGGCCTAGCCCCCCAGATCGACCGCTTCTACTTGCACAGCTTCGAAATTCTCCTGGCGTGCACGGTCGTGTTCCCTGGTATTGGAAATTTGGGGTATACGTTGCTTGAGTATCGCCTTGGGCACCGGAATTTCTTTGGTGCGCTTTTCGAGAATTTGAGATGGATTCCTTTCTTGTGAGTGCATTCGTCGTCATCCCTTTTGCGAAGTGAGAAGGCTGACTATCTCTGTCTCTCTCTTTCTTTCCCCTCTTTCTAACCCCCTGTGGCGTCATTGCTCGTCTCGGCCACCATGACTTGCCGATCGGTAGCATGTTCTTCTTCGGCGGAATGAGTATTCATCTATCGACCGCGCTTCTTGCTCACCTCTTCTCATATGACATGTAAGTTCTTCTTTCATTTAAGTCTTGGTCTCTGTGGACCTTGCCGATCATTGACTGACTTTGTATGTCTTCCACAGGACCTGGGGGTCTACCGGAAAGGAAGTCGAACGCTCGTCTTTCTGGATTGAAGGTACGCATTGCCCGATTCTACTCGCCTCCGAGCTTGTGCCACCAGCTGCTAACTCATACCCCGTCTTGCAGTGCCTAGGATTTGGAAGGGCTTCAAGTTAACATTCACGATCTGCTTCCTGTGCATTGTGATGATTGCCATCTTCGCTTCCCCCATCCTGCCGTTCGAGTGGCAGATTCATGGGTGGGAGTGGGCTTTGGTCATTCCGCTCGCTCTGAACATCGGCTGTCATATCCTTCTCCCGGTAAGTCCACTTTCAAACCCATTCCGGCTCTCCTTCTCTATCTCTTGGGTTGTATTTGTATCGTGCTGTGCTTGTGAAGAAGGTTCATGACTAACCAAAACCGTTTCTTATAGATTGTGCTCAACCCTTGGTTGATGATCTTCTCGTATTGAATGGACCAGGCCCTCTACAAGCGACGTCGCCCTCTCACCTCCGCGCCTTCTCAAGTTCCCTCAGTTCGCCGTCACAGTCACTCTTTTCACCCGATATGTTTTCTTTGTTCTACGACCTGGCAAGTTCATTCTGCATTCGGTGCCTTGCGGCAGCGATATCAGCGGATCCCACACGCTCATCCAACCAATCTTCCATTGACTTCCATTCATTTCACTCGAATGTGTGGTTTCTGAGTTCAATTCAATGGCAACCTCTCACCCTTCTCCCGCGATTGGTCTCGCTTTTCCGAATACGGATACTCTTTTTCTGATTTTACCTCTTACAATGACTTAATTTACTTGCTTGTCACGCAAACAAGCTTTTCCAATTCTAATTATTGTGATTCGCCTTTTTTCTCTATGGACACAGGACATTGTACCGTATGCACGCCCCTCGCTTGCTCGCCTACTGCTCACACGCGCTCTCTTTCTTTTCCTTATCGTCTCCCCACGCTCGTTGTTACCGTCGCTCGTTTTGTCTGTGCTACGTACCTCCCTGTCTTTTCAGCGCGTCACGATTGTTCATTCTATGAACGGTTACCGGTCTCTTCCTCCTTCACATCGTACGGTGCTTCTGTACTGATATATGTAGTCTGGACCGTTACCGTTTCCTTTCGGTTGGATAGGTGCTGGACCTTGCTCGTTTTCTCTTCCTTCTATATGATCTGATCATACTACTCTAGACTTGTCAATACCAATTTGTTTTATCGTACCACCACTAGAATCTGACGAATTATTTATCATGGGGATTCCCATGAATATCCATCCATCTATCACTCGGAGGCGAAGGAGTGTGCGTGTGTCGGACTCCATTCATCCTTTCTATCCGTCAGGTAAAGTTTAGTTACTATGTTACACTTGAGTTTGATATGATTTCATCCAATTGCTCCTTACGATCAGGGCGTAGATCACAAGTATCTCAGCATAGCCGTCATCTTAAAGCTAAAGCTTTGACTGCTCACTCTCCCCACCACCCAATCTAATGACGACCTTCCCGAACTGCTCTCCCCTAGCCAAGAACTGGAAGCCTTCTTCGGCGTTCTCTAGCCCTCCTTCGATGACACGCGAAAGGACGGGTACGATACGGTGTTGAGAGATAAACGCAGTAGCGTCTTCCAAGTCTTTCTGGGAGCCCATTGTTGAGCCTATGAATTGATGGTTCTTGAGTACTTCTTTCATTGTGAAGGTTATGCTGGGGTTTGCGGTCCTGTATGTCGTGACAGTGGTTGTGGAAATGGCAACAGTAGGTTGAGAGGAGAAGGAGACGGTGAAAAGGGAGAGAACGTACATTCCATAGCACACAACTCGCCCTCCTTGTCTGAGGTACCTCCCAATTTGAGCAAAGATATTTCCTCCTGCAGAGTCGATGACGGCGTCTAGTGTAGATCCCTTTTTGTCTTTCTGGAGGAGGTCGTTAATCTGGACTGGCCAGTCCTCTACAAAACGATTTCGATCAATTCACCTTCTATTCCACCTTGTTTGAAGGAGTTCGATATAACCACTTACTATCCTTATAATTAGCACCACCCTTTGCTCCAAGCTCGACAGCTCTATCAATCTTCTCCTTGGTCCCACTCGTCACATACACATTCGCACCCGAAGCGATGCAAAATTGGAGAGCGAGTAGAGCAACGCCGCCGCCGATTCCAGTGATCAAGACGTTATGCCCCGGGTGAATCCGTGCATTTACTATCGTCGCTCTGTTCGCCGGTTCGTGCCGTCGTGGGCACACAGTTCGAAGCAGGTGAAAGCTGCGAGGAACGGACGAACCTCCAAGCTGTGACGGCGCCGACGGGCAAAGCCGCAACGTGAATATCCTCCAGATGTTCTGGGGACGGGATGACCAACTCGCGTTTGACTGCGAGGTATTCCGCAAATGTTCCTCCTACCGGTGAGCTTCCTAGGATTGCGAAACTAAATGTTTCGAAGCAATAGATAAATCAAGCTGGTACGTCGTAGCAAGTAACTGAACGACGAACTATGATTCGGGACCAACTGGGTCGCTCTTCCAGCCATGGCTGGGGCTCAGGAGGACTCGTTTGTTAAGAAGGGTGTCATTAGGCGTTCCGGATGCGATGACAACTCCTACATTCCAATCGGGTTAAAGCATGGGATCTCCGCAATGCCTTCTGGAGTGCAAATACATACCTGCACCGTCTCCTCCGTACGGGCTCCCAACAGTGATCCCCGGATACTGTCCTTTCCTGACCCAGACCTAGAGTATACATGACGACGATGAGCTATTCAAACCGCCACATCGCAGAAGAGCAAACCCACATCCTTGTGATTGAACCCAACTGCAGTAAGTTTGACGAGCACTTCATCGCCCTTCAACTCCGGGACTGGCCTTTCCTCGAGGACGGCATCGAATTTGTACAGTCCTTCACCGCTGGCTTTCTGGACTACGAGGGCCTTCGAGACCTTGGGATACGGGTAGGAAGTCATGATGCAGAGATTGGTGGTCGTGGTTGCTAGAAGAGTTGGACTACACCGATATTGTCTTTGTCACGGTAATTCGCTGACTTACTCCACCCAGGCTTACTGTACTATAGAACCCGGAGCTCTTCGATTGTGGGGAAGATTATTGCGACAGGGCTCCGGTCTACGGCAAATCAACATTCCGTGCCGGTCAATTTAAATACGTTTCCTTCACGCGCCTGTGACAATTCGCGACCGTGACTGTGACATCGCGTTCTTTCAACCTCTGTGCAGTGAACAACTTGCCCTTGCCTGTAACACCGCGCTCAAAGAGGTTTTAATTTGTGTGCATAGCTAAAGGCAGCTCCATTTCCTTCATTCTCGGACTGTTAAGACACCGGTTCTTCTTCTATCCAAGCACGCGATGACGGTGGCGGCGTGACTGCGACTCGTTCAAAGTTCTCTTCCTTCTTCACGGTGGAGCCTCGAGGCAGTTTTCGGAGATTCGAGAAAAGAGTTGCGGAGGAACCAGGCACACAGGTACAAGTTTACAACTTCACGATCGGTTACTGACAGGGTTCCCGTTATCGCCACGGCCGGTGTCTTCCTGAACACGTTGACCTGGAGCGAACTCAGCGGAGGGACTCAGTATTTGAGTCAGCGAGACCAGCGTTAATTTGAAGAAAAACTCGTGTAGATAATGCCTTCTGATCAAGGGATGGTTCAACAAGGGGGAAGCGCAGCGCCAATTTTGATCAGGTGAAAACAGCAATTTACATTCTAGGAGTCCCTCTTCTCGTACCAGTCACCGCCAGCTACCCCGAGGAAGATCAAGCCGTTTGAATTGTGGTTGATATGTCACCAATGGTAGAGATTAGGGTTGTAACTCTATGATCAATGAAGTGAAGGAACCGAGTTGAGCGCTCTACGGGATAATCTAAGCGTCTGGAAAAGGTGATACTCACCGTCAAACTGAAAAACATCTTTCGCTCATGATTGCGCAAATTGAATACCATAGAAAGTCCTAGAGGCGGACACGGCGTTATCCGCATTTCACCCCAGATGTACTGAGCACGAGCTACAACCCAGCTCAGTACCTGTCAACAAGCATTCATTCAGACGGTTCCAAATCCAAGGGATGTAGAGGACCCACATTGAAGATCATGATGCCCGAGAAGAAGCCCCTAATCTGTATGCGTTGTCATTATGAGAAGACTAGAGGTGTGAGCCTGTTGGGTGGACATACTATTGTGACATCTATGAAACTTTCCTGTCCGGTTGAAGGAGGCTGGCGTTCTAGGATTCCAGGAAACTAGGTGTGAGGTCAACAAATGTTGCAGTACAAGAATCAAAGGGTGGATAGCACACATTGGTCCTGATTGCAGTTGACGCCTGTTGCAGATAACCTTCTAATGTTTTGCATGTGTCCTCGGTAAACAAAGGGATGTTCTGTTGTATTTCGTGTACCAAGTATACGAAGATGCTGTTTCTCAGCCACTGTTCAGCTTGAGGCAAGGCCATAGAATCGCATTCGGCCACCAGCGCCAATTGCTTGGCACACTCGATAAATAGATACGAATCACTATGAGAATACTTCTGAATGAAGAGTGAGTAGAAAGACATTGTGCAGAGGAAGGCGGAACGTGGCAGTCCGCTCCGGTGCCTAGGTTGGCAAGCCTTGAACTGCTCAATTCCGTTGACGAAGTCGCAGGCTTCCGAAGTGGAGAAAGACTCCCAATGTCTATGGAATCGTGAGTATTCGGGTACTTGCCCTTTGTTGCTCTCATCAGAGCAGTAGCAAAAGACATAATAGGCAAAACGAAGATGAAATGAAGGGGGTACATAGAAAGGCCCCGAACGGCTTTCTGTAGTGAGAAAGTCACGAAGGGATTTGTGGGATAGCACCACTGTGCCTAGTTCGTCTGTCCCAGGGATACGAATGATGGCTTGCAAGTTCAGCAGAACTTGGACAACCTCGAACGCCTCGATGCCAAGAAGAGCTGATATGTCGACAATGGAAAGAGATTTGGAGGCAAATGCAATGCAAGAGATGATTTCGCTGAAATGAGGAAGATGTTGCGAACGGGCAAGGGTTTGAGTGTATACGCTGTCGAGGCCGTTCATCTCCAGCGTCAAAGGGAACCTGTCCATGGGCGTCATAAAATCCTCTTCGGTAGGCGGTTGGACAATGAACTTGAAAATTGTAGATGCAAGTATGAAAGACCCCCCAACGTGCAGGATCAGCTTGTCCATATCCGATGGTGTTGGCCAGCTCCCATGTGAGTGAATGTATGCTTGGATGATGGGATTCTGTTTCGCCGCTAGCTGGAATGACGCTTCTAGAAATCTCCTGACATCGCTGGCTGCCAGTGGAGAGCGATCGTCAAGATGTTTTATGACGACCCCCTCAGCGTGTTTGATGTGAGCGTGGATATGTTGTTCGACGCGGCTGGCAATAAAAATTCGCAAGGGAATGGAAGGATATCTCTTGAAAAAATCAAGTGCGTGGGTTATAAACTCCTCCACCCCTCGTTTGTCCTCGCATTCGTCGAGGCCGTCGATGACAAGGAGGAACGGCCCTTTGGCGGTGGTCTTCAAGAAGAGCGCTCCTTTCATAGCAGCCTGAAACGGTCTGTACACCAACTGCTCCAGCTGTGTCGACAAAGAGACACTGTCGGTCAGCAAACCGGGCTCTGCTCTGATTGCAGACTCGATGAACGGCGCAGCAGCGGGTACTGCGGCTGCCAACTGACTCGCCAGTGTCACTGCAAACCTATTCATCCTGCTCCTATCACCTGCGTTGCGAAAGAAGAAGTAGCTTGCGAGGAGACGCCCAGAGCGGGCGTATATTCTGGCGATCTCGAGCGAGATCGCGGACTTGCCGCTCCCCGCAAACCCGTGAAACCAGTAGATGTGGGCAGCGCGACGACCAAACACAATTCTGGTATTCGCCCACGAGCTGATCCCCTTGATAACGCCTCTCCTCGTTCCAGGAAAGCACACTGAGTCTGGGGGGGATGTCGCTAGATTTCGAGTGTGGGACGCATCCGTGATTGGGTTCAGTCGAAGAATGTGATCTAGTTAGTAGGTAGTTCTTTCAGCTTGAAGTGATATCCAGATGGTTCCAACCCATTGTACGGACCATTTCCATCGGAAAGATACTGGTTCCCGGCGATGAGGTTTACAGTCTGTTGTCCCAGCTGGACATTACGAGCATTGGAGAAATTCTGGAAGTGTAGATGCAACGCCGCCATTCAGGAGCGCATTGCAGGTAGGAAGGATAGGAAGATACGAGATGAAGGGGACGACGTGGTAGGAAGGTGATTTGCGTTGTGCGAGTCCTGTGAGGGTTAGTCGCCTATCACCTCACAGCAGGCACTGCCTTTGGGCGCTAATAGCGCTAACGAATGCGGCATGCTCCGAACCATCGTATCTCCGATTCAATCGTGCAGGGGATGCTGTTGCGTGTTGATACTTCCCCTTCACAATCCAACTCGACATCTTCCATGCGGGCACCTTGAATGGCAGATCCAGAGACACACCCACACTTTCAGAACTTCTCGGGGGCTCGTCAAGTTCAACTGGGACAACAAACTTTCAATCTCGTCGCAGGAAATCAGTATCTTTCCAATGGAAACGGTCAGGACAACATCTGTGTCTCGTTCAGCTAATTGAACCCTCCCGCTAGATCTCATTCATCGGCTGAACCCGATCACCGACGCCTCCCATACTCGTAATCGAGCGACATCTCCCCCGGACTCGGTATGCCTTCCCGGAACGAGGAGAGGCGCGATCAAGGTGATCACGTCCTGGGTTAACACCAGGATTGTTCTGGGCCGGTATGCTGCTCATATTTACTGGCTTCATGGTTTTGCGGGCAGTGGCAAATCCGCCATCTCGCTAGAAATCGCCAGGATCTATGCTCGCTCTGGGCGTCTTGTCGCGAGCTACTTCTTCTTTAGCAATCAAGGAGATAGGAGCAAAATGAACAGGTTCGCGGCGACGCTAGCGAGCCAGCTGGCGATTTCGGTGCCTGCCGCTGCGCCTTTCGTCGAGGCCGCACTGAAGGATCCCGGTTTGCTGACCGACAAGGTGTCCCTATCCACACAAATGGAGCAGTTGGTCTACGGGCCGTTCAAGGCTGCTGTAAAGGGATCGCTTCTCGTGAAGGCCCTCGCCAGAGGTCCGTTCCTCATCGTTATTGACGGGCTCGATGAATGCGAGGATAAAGACGGGGTGAGGGAATTTATCGTCCATGCCCTCGATTTCTTCAGCAGAAACCCTTCCATTCCCCTGCGCATTCTCATAGCCAGTCGCGTGGAGCAACACATTCACGCTCACATCAAGACCGAGGGGGTAGTTGTGGGAAATCTCGACGATCACCCTCCGGACGACGACGTTGAGAGATTTCTGGAGGCATCATTTCAGGCAGCGGCGAAACAAAATCCCGTCATCCAAGCTTACGTTCACGCTCATGGGAGCTGGCCAACGCCATCGGACATGGGCAAGCTGAGAAGGCACATTGGAGGGTCCTTCATTCTTGCATCCACAATTTTCAAGTTTATCGTCCAACCGACTACAGAAACAGATCCGATGACGCCGATGGACCGACTCCCGTTGACTTTAGAGTTGAACGGCCTCGATGGCATTTACAAGCAAACCCTTTCCCGTTCGCAATTTCTTCCTCATTTCCGGCTAATCATCTCCACGATCGCACTCCTTACCGAGCCTCTTTCCATTGCTGATATCTCAGCTGTCCTCGGCATCGATGCTTACAAGGTCACGCTCGTCCTGTTGAACCTACAAGCCATTATCAGCGTTCCAGGGTTCGACGACAAGGGCGTAGTGACGGTATGCCATAAATCCCTTCTTGATTTTCTAACTACGGAGAGTCGGTCAGGATCTCTCTTCGTACCCCCTTCATTTCACCTTTGTCTTTCCTACTATTACTTTGCCGCGCATTCACCCGCGTATTGGCATCTCCGTGACAGGCACTGGGAATCATTTGCTACTGCTCGCGGTGTTGAGGAGGCTCTGACTTGCACTGGTGACCTCCACACTAGCGGCAAAATCTCCCTTCCTGCCTTCCTCTGCACTATGCTCTTCTTCACCCTGTTTGGTTCAGCATTTCGCTTATCATGTAGTGCATATCTATTCACCGAATGTGCTAAACAGCTGACGCTGGCAGCAGAACATCCTGACCCATTCGTTGCGGGTTGGTTGAGAGCTGGAGTGCTTGGATTTTCGGGAAGATGGGTGGAACTTGAGCACCCGGATTACTCAATCACTGAAGATCTATGCAAAACATTACGGGATGAATTGGAACGCGCATCCACTGCGATCCATGTTAATGTATGTTCTCTTTCCAGATTTCAATCTAGTGGGATCCTTCCTAGGACTGAAGAGACATAGTTTCCAGGAATCGTAGAACGCTTCGGCCCTTTCCCGAGTTCAGGGGCGGAGCCGACACGGGCTTTCTACATAGTATGTACCCTCCAATGTCTCCGGTTTTGTCACGATGATAATTTTGGCGCCGCGACTCAGAGCAATGTCGGCCAATTATCTTCTGGCATCATGATTCTTAGAGTACGCCATCTCATTCAAAAGTAACAGTGGAAAGGTGGAAATAATAGTCCTGGACAGACATTACGTTGGATAGTGGGTCGTGCTCAATACATGTGGGAGGAACAGCAGAAGACATTGCTGCACCGACAGCCGTCCTACCCCCCGCTGAGATTGACTCTGCACTGGTCCATCACTCATGAGCTACAACGTTCTATGGCACATGAATTCAAATTCTATGGTGTGTTCTCCCCTTGACCGAAACCCTCCTACAACGAGCTGAATCGGTGATGCTTTTCAGCACTCAGGCTGATGCTGACCTACTATGACGATGACTATGCCTAGTTGGTGGTGGTGGGGCACACCGTCCACTCTGCTCCAACATTCATGATATTTTGACGGTGGTGGTCAGTAGTGAATTTGCATTTGCGCGGCCGTACCGTCGCGATCTCCTATTTTTTTGCCCTCCCAAACACTCCATGAAATATATTTGAACGGTCAACGCCAGCGCCCCTAGACCGTTCAAACGAAGGAGTGTATACGCGATCGTATTTCGGAATGCACAAGTGTTCGACTATCCTTTAAACCGGATGTAATGTTAAATGTGCTCAGGATTGCTCTTTCGTTTAAACATTGTTTAACCTTCGTCTGAACGTCATTCTGACGTACTCGCCGCCACGGCACCCCCCGACCCAAGTTCTACCCAAGCACGGGCCAAAGGAGGAAGGGAAGCGGATCTTCTCTGAGTTGGACTTGGAGGGCCCCAACCTCTGATTTGTTTGAGCGAGACCAGCCAATCCAATTTCGTCTGAGTCCAATTTGCAATTCAACTTGCTGCAAATGGAAAGCGCTTCCGTTCTTTGTTGCTCTGCTAAATGACTCTCTTTTTTTTTTTTTTCTTTTTTTTTTTTTTCGTGGAGTCTACCAGCTCAATGACTCTCAACGATGTTTCAGCGGACATCAGGTATGCGAAAGCCACCTGCTTGAAGGCAAAGCACAAATTCAATTCTGGGTTGACGTGAAGGTGACCCAAACGTTAATTCGATCTGGCGATGTCAGGAAATCGACGAAGAGACGAGGAGACAGCGTATGAATGACCAGAACGAGTCTGAAGGGCTAGATACAGGCGGTAAGGTAGATATATGGTGCTCGAAGTCAGCCTCAGGTGGCTGATATCGAGGGCGAACGGCGATTTCGTTCGGGTCCCGGCCGACGCACTGGCGCGATCCCTATTACTCGCAACTTCAATTTTGTTCCCATTTTCCTCTTACCTTACTCCTTCATCCGCTTCCTCTTCACACTCATTCACCCTACAACCTTCCAACTCATTTATTTTGCGTTATTCGTACTCGATACTTCCCATTTTAGTGTGTATTGTCCTCACCCTGTACGGATCTTGAGGGGGAGGTTATGTTACGAAATCGCTGTTCGCCCTCGATATCAGCCACCTGCCAAGGCTGACTTCGAGCACCCTATATCTACCTTACCGCCTGTATCTAGCCCTTCAGACTCGTTCTGGTCATTCATACGCTGTCTCCTCGTCTCTTCGTCGATTTCCTGACAGGCGACCACCATCACCACTGGCCAAAGAAGCAGAAGAGAAAGTATGTTATCAAATGTGTACGTGTAGGTCCAGTCGTTCAATGGACAATAGTTATTTATTTCGTTGTGGATGTTGACTACATAGTCAGAATGTTTGGAAGGTGAAGCTTCAAGCTGGGATGAACGTTGACGTTCAGATTCCGTTCCCGTTCACATATGTATCGTTTAAACGATCTTCGAGCCATTTTGCATTCATTGTGGGGGCTCGAATGACGTGTTCGAATATCGTTCAAATAGCTCGCCGTTGCGCCCCTAAAATCGTTTGAGAACTTTCCATTTTCCTTGAGGTATGTCCTCCCACTACCCCTTCAGTGAATGGCATCGGGATAGAGATTATATGCAGCAAATCTTGGGAAGGATTGATTACAGCGATGAAGGATAAAGGGGTACGAATCGATCAATCGTCATCCTCGTCCTTCTTTTTGTCCTTGGGCGGCATACCATGAGACCACTTTCCAAAGAGGTTACTACGAAAAAAATCAGCAACGAACGAAAGCACCAATAAAAAGAAAAGGACTTACTCAAACAAGGCCATAATGGTCCACTTCCTATTATCAGCCTCGGGGAAGACCAAACTCCTATGGCCATAGAAAACCTCATCATCCACCTCATTCTGCTTCCTCGGCAAACAATGCATAAACTTCCAATCCGGATTCGCCCCGCCCTCCCTACACAAAGCCTCCGTGACCTGGTACCCCTCAAACGCCTTGAGCCTATCCGCTTTTTCGGCTTCCTGGCCCATGCTGATCCACGTATCGGTGACGACGACGTCGGCTCCATGGACGGCTTCGCGGGGGTCCGTACCCCACCAGATGTTCTCGCCGCACCCGAGCTGGTCGATGCGGGATTGGACTTCCGGGGGGGTGGTGTTGTAGGAAGGGGGGCAGGCGACGCGGAGGGTGTGCCCGAGACGGGGGTAGGTGACGAGCATGTCGTTGAGGATGTTGTTGGCGTCGCCTACGTAGGCGATGGTGAGGGGGCGGAGGTCTTGCCAGCTGAATTCGGAGGAGGGGCGGGAGGAGGCGGAGGGGTTGAACAGGTGGGCGTGTTCGTGGAGCGTTAGGAGGTCGGCGAGGATTTGGGTGGGGTGCCAGAGGTCTGAGAGGGCGTTGAGGACGGGGACTGGGGAGTGTTTTGCTAGTTCCTGAGGAGAATAATTGAATAAATAGGTTTAGCAAAGAGGAGGACGGACTGACCTCAATTTCGGAATGAGCTCCAACCCTTGCAAAGATACCTTGACACATCCCTCCGATGACCCTAGCCGTATCCCTAGGCGTCTCATTCACACCCAACTGTATATCCTCCTTGCCCAAAAACAGAGCCCGCCCTCCAAGCAACGCCGCGCTCGTCTCAGCAGCCAACCGCGTCCTCGTACTGCGCTTCGAGAACAGCAAAGCAATGGTTTTGTTGAACAGGGATTGCGGAGGCAGCCTGAGCTTTTGGACCTTTTTTGCGGGTAGCGAGCCTTGAGGCTCGAGCCATGGTTTTGAGAGCTGCTTGAGGCGTAGAGAGTGACGGAGGGTCTGTTCGATTTGGGGCACGGTGAGGTCGGCCAGCGTCATCAAGTGCGGCACCGTCTTTTGAGTGACCACTCGGGAGGCCATTTTGAGAGGATTGAGGAAGAGAGAAGGAGGAGACGTCGAGGAAAGGCTGGAATGACTCGAGTCGGACGAGTCAGAGAGTGAACCTAGGGGATCGGCCGACACCCTGTTTGGTTTTAGCGCTCGACCTTTCCCGCGCTCGTGTCTCTTTCTCCTTTTGGAGCCCGCTCAGCGCTTGGACGCGGCTCTGATCTCTGACTTCTGGCAAGTAGTGATCATGTTGAGAGCTCCAGCTCCAAGTTTCAAGATATTGAAGCACAATGTATGGACTCGAAGACACTGTGAGTACCCAACTACATCACCGGCGTCATGGCATGGATACCTCACCTCGCACACTGCGTTTGGGGCTGGCTACTTCGCTTTGTCCCCTCTCGCAGACGCGCTACATATCTCTTGGGAAATTCTCAGAAGAGCATGCCAGCTATCGTTCTTCTGGGGGCTGTGAAAAAGCGAGGACGATCTGGGAGCTAGGATGAAGGCGGAAAACGGTTGGCGCTTGAAAGCCCTGTTTCGTCCCGACTGCGAGTTTCCCGCGCTCCCGCCATCCCTCCATTTGGGGATTTGATGCTATCATCTGTGACCCTAACCCTCCCTCACCGCCACCCTCCCGCCTCATTGCCTCCTTGTCGTCGTCGTCGTCGTTCGCAAAGAATCTACGTTATAAGGTGAGTATAGCTGAACGAAAGCCGCTCGTTGACTGATACGATATCTTAAATTTTAGAAGAATGCCTCTTCCTTGGAGTTATCAGCTATTCTTACCCATTCCCGCCTATCACTTCTTGATTTTTGGTGGTCGTACCGTGCCGTTACAGGGTCACCAAATAGCTATTTCTACAGCTACGTGCGTCCAGAAACACCAAGGAAACCCGGTACAAACCCTCGAAGCGTACAGCCGTTCTCAAAAAAGTCTATGTCTCTCCCATGAAAAACATCGCATCAACGCCAATCCCATGGGCAACGCCACCACCATACAAGACGGTTAATTAGATGACGATATATAGTATAGACGGGAAGGACCCAGGGGTAGCTAAAGGCGAGGGGCGCAGGACGACGGAGAAAGCAGACCGTGCGCTGTGTGGGTGTGTGCATCGGATCCCGGACAGGCGACTTGGAGGATTCCCAGTCGACGACGACGACGCGTCCCCAGTGGCTCTTTTGCGCGCACCCACCATGGTCAACAAAGGCGACGCGAGGAAGCGTTTTCGAGGACGGCTACACCGGCGTATAACTTCCTTTGGGCCAGTACAGGGAGGGGAGGGCGTCAATCATCGCCTCGCCTGAAGATTCGGAGCTCATTCCCTCGACGCTTCAACGCCAAATGTAGCAGCAACGACAGCCTCAGCGAGCCGTTTGAGACGGTCATTCTAACGAAGATTTATGGGCGTGAATGGTGGTGGAATACTTACTGAAAAGTGGGGAGGACGAAGAGCCAGCTGGGTCGTAATTGGGATGTGTCTCCGAGCCTGAAGACGGCGATAGTCAAAGACGCCTCGTCCTTGGCCACAGCAAGCTCTCCGACTACATTTAGCGAGTCCGAGGCCAGCAATAATAATCCGAGAGGGTGGTGTCGGCGTAGATGCTCCGACGTTAGGCTGAGGACGAGGAGGAAGCGAGAGGCACCTCGTCGTCGTCGTCCATTAATGGGTTGGGAATTATAACCAACGGTGAGTACGCTGCGTACATGTGTGACTTCTTTCAATGTGTTTATGGCTCATGCACCCTCCAGTCATTGTCCCTATGCGCAGTTAGTGGGGGCTATCCCCTCGAAGCCTCTAGCCTCTCTAGCGGTAGTGCTGCGAGCCTTGACACATCCCAAACACCAGAACCGCAACCTATCACCCAACGACATGCAATAGGAAAGCAATCCTCGAGGAGAACACGCCCAACACATATACCTTGGTGCGTCACTTTCAGCACATACGCGCCTAGCGGAGACCCTTTCTGACACAGAGTCTGTTAATTTCCTTAGGGTCTCGAAACTCCAGACCTGAGTCATTAAACCGAATCAAGCGAGCGAACAGCTCAATACAAAACGACATGAGGCCTGAGGCCTGAAGACCCAGAGGGGAGATAAACATACCGCCGTTCCGCCGACGAGCCATTTCGCTAGGCTGAAGCATCACCATCGCTCTAGACCTGGGCCCTCCATTGATTCACTGTTATCGTATATCGGTGACCATACCCCACCCCGTCACACACACGCGCACACACACCGGAAACGCACACTCAGTAGGCTGTGTGCCAGCCCCACCTACCCTCTCCATGGCTCGCCCCATGCCCATCAAGCCAAATTCAGCAGAGCGAGAACTTAAAAACATGAGGTCTAATCCGAGAAACGGAGGGAACGTGTGGTGTTGTGGACGTAAAGGGGCGTAATTGAAGAGATATGGATATGACGACGTGAAGAGCCAGCCTATCATGAAGAGATGTTTATGCCATCTACCGTACCACATCCTGAATTGATTCAATAACAAAGTGGCAGCAGAGGATTGCCACATAGATGCCGGTTCAGGGTAAGCACCTCCTCTTCTCCACTTGTCCTCTTCTATTCATAGGCTTTCATCTTAATGGTAGATTGCCAGATGAATATATGATATATGTAACCGGACGCTTTTCATTTCCGGGAGACTGTTGTTCATCATATCCTAGAGGGGAAATGAGGACGAATTTCAAGTCATGCGGAGCTTCTAGGCGCCCAGGGTCGATTCACGCATAGAGCCCGAGGGTGACATGCAGAGATATCGATATCGACGGATCCTACCAAAGTATCGGCCGCAGGACCGGACAGAAGCGCCAGGGTGGCAGAAAAGCCGACGCTGGACCTGCGTTGCCTGAACGACGCATAGTAGCGGCCTTGGCTGTAAGGTATGTTCGCTCGTCCATCGATTTAGCTCAAACCCAATCGTTTCAGCAAGTTCTGATTCTCATTGTAGGCCTTTTCTATCCATTGGCATGAGGAAGACGTTCAAGTACTACTTTACACCTCTGGGGGTCAAAGTTATAGCTCTTTCTGGCATTCCGGCGGGAACGGGATTATCTTTCGACAGGACGAGCACAGTGCTCCCAATCAGTCAAGAACAGGAATACAGAGCAACGTTCAACGAGGTCATACTTGAGCCTCAGGAGCCTCAATGCCCACAGCGCCAGCGATGGCCAAAGAGTACGTTCGTCCGAACAACATTTTAAAACGCGCCGTTTTGACAATCTAATGCATAACTTTACCCATAGACATGGCTCATAACATCCAGAAACCAATCCACTTCCGAACTGGAAGTGATAGACTTTCTCGTTCCCTATCCAGCGGGAACGGACCTCGCTCTCAGTCAACCAAGAAAGGGAATACACATCCCTATCGCAGCCTCGCAAGCCGCCAGGAACGATATGATCATGACGGGTGGCGAACAGCGAGGTGCAACGTCATGACTGTTCGGCGGCCTCGATGTCTATATCGGTTCGGGTTATAGGAACCGAAACGAAGTGAAAAACTCAGACTCGCACTCGCCGCCCTATCAGCTGACTGGTAGCGTTTTAGCCAGCTACAAGTCGTACAAGGTTCTCACCGTACCGAAGAGCCGCGATTCTGGAAGATGTGCGTCGAGGCCATGTCTAGAGTTGGATTTCGGAACAAAATCTTGGCGAACCCAGCTGGCGTGTAGGGTTCACACAATCATCGATTAAAGATCAACAGCAAATACTGCGCGCTGAAGGCCTTCGACCGTCAACGGGAATCTGGCAAATACGGCCAATGGAGCTCGGTGAGGGTGCCTTTCTTCCTCGGCGAGGAACATCCACTGAGTCATTCATCGCAGATTCCCAGGGAGAAGGCACGCTACGCGCCCTGCAACCAGCATAGGTCCGCAGCGGGGTCTTGGCAAATAGGGCTAGTGGGCAGAGCGGGTACGGTTCCTAACTCCCTCGCTGAGTAGCGTACTGAGTTTTCGATCGTAGATTACCAGGAACCGGGGGAGCCGCCACAAACGAGGCCGTTAATCTCCTTCTCCTGCACGTCAGAGGAAACAAACCAACCCTCAATGCGTGTTCATTACAACTATGGAAAGGGAATGACGCGTACACAGGGCGAGGAAGGGGGCCTGCGGCGTCCGACGCGGGCCTTGAGAGGACGGCAAGCCTCAAGCGTTGGGCCGGCCAGTCTGCAACCCAGATTTATGGAGACTATACCTCCATCGATGTATCATCATGATGGTACGGGTGAGCTGGTGATATGAGTTCAAAAGAAGTGAGTAAAAGAGCCAATATGGTGATATTGCGTTTTGTATACCTGGACTGAATTGTTGTTCGGTTACGCAGCTTCCCCCTTCAAACCATGATCACAAAGTTGTGGGTCAACTGAATTTGAAATTGTCTTCTAGGGCAGTTTATCACTTTGCCTATCCGGTGCAAAGCAGATCGTTCAACGTGTTGAAGCTTGGGGTGACTGCGTTCCAAGGGGTGGAACGTGAACGAAAGCACGAATTCGAGGATATGCGGCCTCGAGGAATTGTCGAAAATTTTTTGACTTAAATGGAGTTCAACGCCACGAGGGGCCACAAACCTTACGAAGTTTGTCAGCAGCCGTGAGCTTTTCTCCACAGGCGCAAATTTCATCGGGGTTTCGGGGCTCTCGTCCCTCAGGCCAGAGAAGGGCCTTGGCGCCCACCCGAATCACCCCCAAGAGAACGGAAATGGCGCTCCCATGGAGGACTGTGCAGTATGCAGTGTCCGGCCGCCGCGCCTGGAATGAAGGAGGACATTGTCCAGTCTATAGCCCGGGTTCTTGGCTAGCGATAGGCTACATCCCCGTCGATGTACGTGGATGCTGGCAAGGCAAGCCCAAGGTGAGTACGACCAATATGGTGATAGTGCGTTTTTCATACATTCTGACAGATTCTGACCTTTCGTTCGGCTTCCGTATTTTTTCAGCCTCCCCATCAAGACGAATACAATGAACTTTCCATTTTCCTGGATCGTCGACCCGCCCCGAAGGTCATGAGCCCGTGAGGTTGTGAGAACCCCAGGGTCTATATCCAGAGGTCCCCGCTGCAAAGATTCCCCAGCCAGGACCAGAGCCTAGACTCCACCGTCGATCCTCTGGAAGCGCTTGCCGTGGATCGACCTGGATCCCGTCATCCATCCCGCCGGAACTTGGACCCACCCGCAGCCACAATAGCACATGACCTCTCATATTGGAAAGGAAACTCAGCGAACCTCCGCCTACCCCCATGCAGGGCCCTTCTGGCTGTTCATTGGGCCAAAGTCATGTTGGGTTGAAGGAAAATAGAACGACTGACATGGATCATTGCAAACTCTTCACGGTTATCACTTTCACTCGTCACCGTCGCTGGCCCCTGGAGGAAGATCATTCCCTAAACTGGGCTACCTGGCGCGTTTGAGGCATGCCCTTGCCCTTGTTGAATTTAGCCGTTTTCCGTATTCGTATCAGCGAACGAAGCAAGCATTGCCATACAACCACGTCACACGCCCACAACCGCTGTCGAGGGTGACTTGATGCGAGGGGGAGAAGTGGTGGTGTGGTGGTTGGTGGTGGGGTGCACGACTCGGAAGCAGATGTCGTCGAAGAAGCCGCAAGCCAAACGGAATGGGCCCGATCTCAGATCTCTCCACTTTCACCTCCTCCAAACCGTTCTTCCTCCAAACCGTTCGATTCTCGGGGCTCGCTTCGTGTCCTGGCCTCGACCGGGCATTTCGAAAACCCTTGGCGTCCACAATCCTGGGTGGTATTGGTTGGTCGCCGTTCATCTGGGTCATCGACAATTTCGAGCCGTTGATTATTCTCTATGGCCGAGATGAATAGGATGAAGGCCCGTTTTTCACGCAGTATGCGAACGCCTGCCTCGCCTTTCCAGGGCTCGTTATGATCATGAATGATCATGTCCCTTCCCCTCGCATTGCCGACCACGTTCAGCGCACGCCAGTGCAGGAGATTAGAGGTTTCCGGCCATTAGTGATTGTGGCAAGAGTGTCGATTCTGGGTGTGTTCACGTTGGTTGGACATATTCAATTCGTGGCGTCTCGTGGTGACGAGGCACAAGTAGTGCATTGGCATGCCGCCAAGAACGGACGAACGGATGGAGTTTGAAGGAGAACGAGCGCACAACAGCGTGGCGCGTAGATCTGGATAATATCGGTTGAGAAACCTGAGAGGAGCCGGTCTCGAACCCAAGGCGTTAGGTGGTCAGTGTGGGGGCGAAGGTTATTTCTAGACGAACCAATGGGGAAATTTGAGGGTCTTTATGTCGAAGGACCGTTTGGAAGTTCTTTTCTTCACCGGCCGTGCGGTTTGGTAAACAGGAAACGGGGTTCGCTCGTTTTTCTTTTGTTCGCTTCTAATTCATGTGTCACCGAGAGAGAACGTCTTAGGCACCGAAAAACGACGTACCATGGCCGTGCTCCCCTACGCTGGCCGATTGGAACGTTGGTTCTTCCTATCTATCGTTCTAGACCGACCTACCTCGGTAAGGAGCACACTGGTGATGGAAAAACAGGTCGACCGAATATCAAAAAATGCGAATGTATGTGAGTGAGAATTAGTCTTTTTGGTTCCGTCAATGATCTCGTTTTGATCCCTCTTTTCCGTTCAATTAGGTTTGGGACCCGTTTGTTCGACTGCACCTAATACTGCCTTTCTTCTTTCCCACCTAAAGGAGGGTTCCGCCAACCTGACGGCGCGACATCCTTCTTGAAATTTCTATAACCATCGATGGCCAACAACGAAGCAATGAGCACCATCCTTTCGTAATTTACACCAGCCTCCCTGCCTGCGGCTGCGCACTTCCCCCCAATTATGAGGAGCACAATGTAACTCTGATATCGCGATTACTGGCACACTGGTCCCTTCACATCATTGAATGCCGGATTGGCTCGAACGGCGAAAACCTAGTCAGAAGACTAGGGGCAGAATGCCTCGCAACTTACCAGCGACTCCTGGGTCCGAGGTCGTGGCAGACGCCCGATCCCATTAAAGGCTTCGACCCCGTTGAACTGCTCCTCTAATACTCCTTCCGGCTTTGAGAGCCACCCCTCAATACAGCTCATGCCTGGATACCCCCGCCATTTTCCTTCGTTCACCATGGCTCTCACCTCGTCCGCTGCTGAAGGTTCGCACGTCGACACTTCTGATGGAGGCTGGGACTCGCTGGTGAGTGTTGTTTGTGCTCAAACAACATCTTCGAGCTGATATTTTAGCAGAGAACGATCGACGAACGTGTCCAGGTCTCCGTGGACGATGGCTCGGACCTTGGTTCCTACGAGGAAGACGAGTCAGACTCGCTCTATGTACAGTTATTTCTCTTTACGAACTGGTTGTGCCCACCGACATGATGTGGCTCTGGTTCTCTTCCTTCGTCAATAGGAGCGGCCCAGGATTGAAATTTCAGAACCCTTCTGGGACGACGAATATGACTTCCAGACCGAATCATCCGAGTTTTCGGACGCTCAAGTGGATCGTCACGGCCCACAGCTCGGGTCTCATGGGCCAGGGTCATCCTTCCAAGAGTCCGATGATCATCGCGAAATCAATGGCATTTTATCTCGCTTGCACGCCGTCCTTCGCCTGTCCTCGTTCAAGTTCAAGGTGTGTTTTGTTGGTTCCACTACAGTTCGCCGTCGACGCCATTTGTTTATACGCTCTGATTGTGCGTTTCCTTTTGTCCGTTCAGAGGATGTTTCCATCTCTCTTTCGCTGGTTGTCGATCAAGTTGGCTTCCTCCCGGCCTTGGTAATGTGCACGCACATTCTCTTCTGCCAACTATCGGCGTGGCATAACCCCAGTCCCGCTTACTTTGAGCATTGCGAACTCTTCATTTTTTTCTGCCCACGGCGTACCCTGTCTTCCTTCGTTTGGGCGTAGGCATTTTACGTCCGCAACTCAAGCGTCCGATTTGTTCGATCATTCGTTCTTTCTTTGCCCTCGTAATCTTACACAACATTTGAAATGTAACGAGTTGTGTTTTTCGTTGCTGAACACCAAAATTTCTTGCTAAATCTCCAGATTTCTTCTGCGCAACTAATTCTTCATGCTCATGGCCAAAGCGTTTTTTCAGGGAACTGTTTCGCTCATTGACAACACCCAGGCAAAACGTAGATTTACGGACTTTGAGGCGTTCGCTTACTTGCTCAAGGCCTCCACATTGAGTCAAACCGCACACGATGATGCTGCCTGTCTGTCCCCAGCTGCAGCTGCTCGCGAAGTGAGGCAGACTCAGCTGGCAGTCCGCGCAATGACGATACCTCGCGATCAAGTGATGCGTTCTGCACTGCAGGTGCCTGCCTGTAAGCCGTAGTTAAATGAATACGCAGTCAGTCTTATTGATTGCTTGACTGTTATAGAAAGGTATCAGATAGTTTGAGTTGATCGGCCTCAAGTCTGCAGGCGAGATCGGTCTCCCACCGCAGTATGGGTTTTTGTCTCAAGGAGAGAAGCACGGTTTAGAATTTCGGGCGAATTGATCACATTGTCACGGTTAAATTGAGCTGTTATTCGGGTCAGAAGATGATTTAAGGGCAGTGTGTATAAAAAAACACCAGCTTGAACGCTGGGAGGGATTCATGGGCGATCCCCGTCGCCAAAAAAAGAGAAAAAAGTTATGGCGTCTGAGATCTGGACTCTGCACCAATCTTGAGAACTGTCCTTCACCCTCCAGTCACACGTTTGACTTGTTCTCTTGGAACTGACTTATTGTCGCAGCCTGAAGAGGGGGTGGTCTGGACTCACAAGGAATTGATTGGGTCATCAAGACCCTTTCGAGAGTATACCGATGCAGTTTGCCCTGCACCTCCCAAATGCTAATGACAGAGGCCAAAAGCAGATGGCTTGCCGGTTTAGGGGAAGCGATGCCGCTGGGAATGGTCGCTGGTTTGACTGGCCCCACGGCAGTTGGAGGAATGTTGCTGAATAGCTGTTCGCGTTCTTTCTTTCGGGTGGCACCGATAAGTTGTCGCGAATGAATCGTGTTTCAGGGAATAGAGAGCCGGAAACCTTGCCTAATAAATTGACGTTCAAAAGCCATTGCCCGAGAACCGAAGGTGGAGCTCTTGAATAGGAAAGTTGCGGCGGAGAAGTCAATGCAAGGGGCGTCACGGAAGAGACTCTAAAAGCCGCCACTGTGCACCTAATCACACTCCAAATTGGGTGATGGGAATAGCTGTGTGCTTCCGAATCGTCTAGCTGTATCTGTTTGAGACACTAACCAGCCTAGCGTTCATCGTTAAGAACGGCGCAGCTGCCACACTGCTCTTGAGTGCAGGTGAAAGGGCCTCTCGACGGAGTTCGATTAGGTGCATAACCAAAGGGGAGCTGATCGGCCGTTGTGTAGCCCGAAGAGATTCTGACGATCTCCTCAAGCCGCCCAGTGGTCAGATCGAGGGGGCATGAACACCCCATCCCTCCCTCTTCAGTGAATAGGAGAATTTGGCTCAGGACTTGGCTAGTCCAAGCATAGTCGAACGCGGGGCCGGCAGAGATGTTCGAGCACTAGATTGTAGGGCGGCGGAGTGATGGGCAGTCTGAGTGCTCTCCCGTCCGCTCCAGCAGTTATTAACACGGGAGAAGGTCGCATAATGATTAAGTGGGGGGCAATGTCACTTGTGGTTCTGTGTTGAAGAGCCTCGCAAGGCCTCAATGTGGCACTCCGTTGAACGCAAAACTGCCGAGGGTGGTGGTGAATCCAATGGCCTGCCAGTGGGTGGAAACGGTGTGCAACTTCGTGTGAGGCATGGTGGCCCGTCGGAGTCGCTGCCGTGGAACGCGACCATTGAAATGGAGAGAATGTAGGGTCGAGCATGCCGACTATGGAGAGCGGTGGACCACACTAGATAGGATGGGGTAGCATCGCCCCACAGCTCCGGCTCGCTGCCCGCAGCACAGCGATAGTGTCATGGTGAGAAACCTTGTGGCATCGACCAACCGGCCATTCTTGACCTGCGCTGATAAGGCTGGTGGAAGGGACCGGGGGGTCGTGGCCGTGTCGAGCCAAGCATCAACCGGTACATTTTCCTGGTCCACCTGGCGCCCAAGCGTGCTTATCTTTGACGAAGCGCCCGCCATAACCTAGAAGGGCCAGCATGGTCGAAGCCGAGGGTACGGGGATAGCCTCTAGAAGTGTCTCTGAACACGTAGTCACCGGCTTGTCACCGGTCCATCTTTGTCGTGCTTGAGCGTTTTATGCGCCCGTGAAGACCTACACAAAAAGCGTTGACTATAACTTCAAGTTTCAGGACGAACGACTCTAGCACTTGCCAGTGAGCGACAGTACTTATTTATCTCTTGAGAATCTTGCGTCGGGTAAGCTGGCACTCTACTATTGGTTAGATGACTTCTTGAGATTGCTGGTCTTGTTGGCTCCCCGGACATGGGCATGCGCGAAGATTTTACTGAAAACCGCGCGCCACACGGCGCGGTGGCCCGATTGATTGCACCGCTCGGCATGGCTCCGTCTTTCCGGTCAACTGACCTCAAATATTAAAATTAAAGTTGTCCTGAGTCTTGTCGGGATCATGAGGAGGTTTGTGCTATGGCTGAGAAATATCAGCTACTGGATACAATGTCACTCTGGTTTGATTTACATCGTCTGTGTCGACAGTCTAGTCATAACTATATAGGTTTGAAGGCCTCGATCCAGTGGCCCGCGATCCTCTCTCATCCTCATCGTTTCGTCTCTAGATCTTGGATGTGAAGATTTGGACGTGCCACTTGACCGCTGCGCAAAAAAGACCGGAGACCTCAGGGCGACATGCACTACGCTCCGAATAAAAATGTCAAGTGTGGACATTACCGTAGTTGGGTGCAATGGTATTGGCGGACGTGCACTGGCCTAGAGGCACCAGTTCTGCCGGGTACGGGAAGCTCATGTCAATATCCCGCCTCGCAGCTTCTTTCATGAAGAGGAGTATACGGGCGGAGAAGGTCGTATGCACTGCTTGGTGGACCCTGGTGTGGAGTCGGAGAGGAAGATGGCATCAATATCGGGTGAGGAAGCACAGGTGTAAAAGCTTGCCCTACCCTGCTAGTAGGAGGTGAAACTCCACTGGCCCGGCAGTGACAAGGCCAATATGCGCCGACGTCACAGCTATACAAATCCACAGCATCAGAAAGATAAGGACGAAAAAATGACGTCGTGGCGTAATTAATGAAGACATACCTGCCATAATAGCAAAGTGGAACGTCCCATTCACATAGAATACTTTAAGGATTGGACTTCTCGAGTGGCGATAGTTTCGGAAGGTGAACCAGAAGCTCAAGGCGCAGGCAACTGAAGGAAAACTCTGGGTAAGATCGATCGACGAGCCTTCACAGAATCACTCACAGACAGTATTGTACAAAACCAAGGCGAGCAACGAAATTACCCGACTATAATCTCGGTAGACGATCAAACATGTCAGGTGGGAGGGAAAAGGAGATTCGGCCACTGGTACTAGCGTTACTGTAGCCTTCCTTGCAATGAGTGAAGCAACTTACGTGTGGTCATCCGGAGATCGAGCACCAAAAGCGTGTAGAAAGCAGAGAATACCACCTGATAAACGCATCAGATGTGTATCAACATACGCAGTGATTCTCGCCTACGCACAACAAAATGAACACTCAGCAGGACGGCCATCTTCCTGCACCTATGAGATAGTGCATGGATTCGAACACATATGATTGCATCCGCAGAGGTAATGGTAATACCAATAGCGACTATGGCAAGTACGATCATGAGAACATCAGGCTGAGAGCTTGGGTGAATTTGCTCACATAAGGTCAACCAGTACATTCTCGTGCAAACCTGCCCATACACCTCAGTCAACTGCATGCTTCAGGGGATCAAAAGCGCAGATACACACCTCGACTCCGTTACTCGGACTGGGTCCAACTACACGATGCGTTTGGCGTCACATTGTAGATTTCAATTGGACAAAATTAAATCGTTCAAGGACTCACAAAAGCTCATGAGCAAACCGTTGGTGATGAAGCCAAGGTACCGCGTCACAAAGAATAGGACTTTGACAGCTGATAGCTTTTCTCCCCACACATATGCAACCTGTGAATGAGCAATCAGCTACACCACCAGGCTCTCAACAATGTGCACGGTTGCCTGACCTCCAGCTCCAGAGTGTGGAAGTACTCGAGAGCAAAGTACATGAAAGCCACACCTGCGGGAGGAAGATCATCATATCAATGAAAGGGCGAGCCATCTATGAGGATTGAGGTCCGCTACCATTGACATACTGACCATGGAAGTCAGTACATGGCACTTCAAAAAACGGAGGGCAACGCGCCTTGGTTATTAGCAATCGGTTCAACGTCGTCTCGGTAGCCTGGAGGTCATCAGGTGGGAACAGCATACTTGGATAGGGGAGATAGAGCAAACAGGTAGGCAAAACCAACAACGATTTATATGTTGCACACCCCTACCACTCGTACGACTGTCAACCCTCACATCCACACAGAATCAAAGTGGGTGAGCCCTACCAACTGCTAATTTTGTACGATAGCTCCGAGTCGCAGTTCAGTGTATCCTGTCTCGTTGCGGAGCTCGCCCCACCGACGCAACAGCCTGACAGAGTAGGGCATTTTTTTCTTGCACAGAGCGAGCACCTTGGCGGGCTTAGCCTAAAGTGGGTACGAGGCATGAGGATAAAGCTGTTCGACTCTAGCACGCACCTCTAGCGCTCCGTTGAGCTCGGGTACACTCTCAACATCTACCAACGCCAAGTCTAGAAGGGATTGTCCGCCGGCTTCGGGTATTAGGGTGATACTGGCTTCCCAATATATCAGAATCCTAACGAATTCTCGGTGGTCGACACGAAAACAAAAAGGTGTGTAGGTGCCAACTCGGAGGCCTGTGAGATTTATATGTCAAATGACCTTGAATGCATTCAAAAACTAACCAGTCATCAATGAGTTGTGTGGCGTCGAGGGGCGACAGTCTCTACTTTATCACACTTTGAATAAACGTACCCACTCCGGCTTGTTTACCCAAGGCTTCCCCAAGGCTCTCCGTATGCCAATAAAGCCGCTTCGGTGGATATGCTCCGAGATCCTATAGCTCGATGGGCAAGTGTCCAGCGAGAGGAATGAAATGGGTTCTATATCGAAGGCTATACATCCGCTTTCGGGGACCAACAACCCCCTTCAGGACGATAGAAGGTGCAATTGCCTTCAGGCCACGCGTAGAAACCAACAGTGGCCCACCAGCAGGCGTTGATAGAGCTGTGCACCATCTTCCAGGACGGATAGACGATCACTCCGACGTGTTTGAGTGTAAAGCAATGGTATTAGAGCGATATAAGAGTGTATGGGTCAAACAACTGCAGATTGCTACGTTTCAGTTAAAATCCATACGACTCATGAAAACAAGTAGACGTACCATAAGAGAATCATTGTGTCGACATAAAATTTCTATCCTTGATAGCCTGCTGTCTTTCCTTCTTTCTCTTCACCCTTTCCGCCTTTCCACCCGGCCCATCGTCAGGATATTCCTTGGGTGTCAAAACCGTCCACAACCAGTCAGGATACTGGTCATCTGCAAGAGACAATACCGGGGCTTGTCCTTTCAAGTAATTGAGACCCTTGAGCAGTGTTTCTGGAGGACATGACGACTGGGGTGTTGCTAGCGGAACACCGCGTCAGTCTTCCAAAGCCTTTAGACCGTATCAACGTAGCACGTACAGGGCTGGGCTGCTGATTTTTTGGGTGTCGACGATGCAGTGTTGCTCGTCGTCGTCGTCGACGCACTCGACGTGCTCGCGAGGCGTCGGTACGTGGCCGCTAGGAGCGGTGAGCGTCGGGCAACATGGAGGAGGGACATTGAGGAGCGTGGCGGCCCGCCATGTCACGTTTCCAAATTTTGGAGGGCCGGCGGCACGGTCCGGATCCGGTTAGGGGCAGACCAAGTTCTGTTGAAACTAAACTCAAGAAAGTTCCATGAAGGGATTGGATTTGACCTTTTAGCAGTGCTCTGGACGAGAAGCAAAGGAAACTATGTTTCTCTATGGAATACGGTAAATTGGTGCATTGCTGTATTTTCGTCTCCCCTTGCGCTTGTGGTTGTTAGCCAAACTGTCAATGGTCAAAAATCCACAAGATCTCCTGTAACCTTTCCCTGAGGGCAACGCAAAGCCAACGCGAAGAGTCGTGAATTGTCGACAAGGATAACGTTTGGCAGTTTCACTTGCTCGGGTAGTAGTGTCAGCGTCTTCTGGAAGCCAACAGTGCGGCTCGGACAGAAATTTGTACTCCCATACCCACTGGCAGGAAATACGTGACTCAGCCAGAATCAGACTTAAGGTTTTATTTCATTCATCATTCTTAACCTATTGAGCAATATCCGTGCATGAACGGGGGCCTGGACTTCTTTCTCCTGGATCGCGTGGCGCGCATGGCAGCTAGCGCCTAAAACGCGAGATTCCTGGATCTGCAGATATTCAAGGGAGTCCCTCCCGACACACTCTAACTGCACGGGAGTCACAGTTGTTTCCAGCGGCTTGGAGGCTATCCTGCGGAGCATGGGTGAGTGCGCCCACAGGTTTGTGTGCAGGTGTGAACCGATGTGACGCGGAGCGGCGCGTCCTTAATTGGCGTGACGCGTTTCCGTATCAACACGTTTTGATGCACCGCTCTTCCTCTCGCTTACCCCGTTCCCGAAGCAGTGAAATTCCAGCCAAGTGTCAAGGAACGAGTCATGTTCATAGCACCCTTACCCGATAAGTAGTTTGTCTCGTGCCAATGCGAATCCATTCCTATTCCACGACCATTGCGTGAGATCTAGTGAACGTGTTCGCCTCAACTTCCTCCGAGTCATGGTTTCGAGTATGAATGTATGTATACTTAAAGCGTTACATGCGGGTGTATGTAAATATGAGTGGTGACTACCCTATTGATTTCTAAATAGTACAATCGGACCGCAACTCTGGCGTCCCAAGAAATTTTTAATCTACAATTATGAGAGGTGGCGGAATCGAGTGATCCTGGCTGCAGGGCCTTGGGGTGAAAAGCACGAAAGCGATGATGGCTGAGATGATATGAAGAGTGAGCAGAGATATGATGAGACAGAGCTGAGGAAGGAGATCGAGAGAGCGGTGAAGGGAAAGACAGCAAAAGAACGACAAAATGCGACAAGAAAACCTGGAACGAAAAGCAAATAATGGAACGAAACCATGCAATGAGAGTATGAGTGCTTCGAGACGAGAGATACGCGGATAAAAAGGTTCTGCAAGAAGTGGCTGCGATCACAAGAAAAGGCGAAGTCGATGATGTTGATGAAAAGGAGAGGCAGGGAGCGAGGAAAACAGGATCCTCAGTTCTTGAAAAACACGGAAGACGAGGACCACTTCGAGTAAAAAAGGGGAGGAACCCAACGGAAATTTGTGTGCTTTTCGCTAATGGAGTGTTCCAGATCCATAGACCGTCCAAGCTTTTCCCCGCATTCTGGACACCGGTGCAGTAGTCTCCAGGCCAGTCTCTGTGGAAATCGTAAGCCATCGAGTAAAACGGAGATAAAAACTCCCAACGTACTCGGAAAAACATGAAACGCAGTTTCGGCTCCTCGTAGACGGTTACGCTCTGCATCGAGGGCCGGTCGTCATAGTACTCGACCTCTGTCTCGAGGTCGCTATCATAATCGTCGCTCTCGTTAAAAGCTTCCTCGGGCTGTAAGGGGCAGTCCATATGTTAAAAATCCGAAGTAAAAGAGAGATATCGGTAGGTAAACGTACGAGAAGGACAACGGGGTATTCGAAATACCGCTCTGAGCGATGGTCGATTGTTCTCTGCAAATCCTATCAAAAACCAAGTTCACGGGGAGAAAAAGCACGCACCATCAGATCGTCACCTGTTGACGACTGAGGTCTCTCCGTAAGATACTTTCTCGAGGTCGATGCTCCAGGAGAAGAAGGTGCCTCTGGTAGGGTTTCGGGCTCTTCTTTGAGTGTCGATAGTGCCAAGGTGAATGACGGGAAATGTTTTCTGGGAACGACGATCTCAGGCATCTACAAGACGAGGGGGGAGGTCGAGTCGAAGGAGTGTGCAATAATATACCAAATAAAATAGGTAGAGGGAGAGGACTCTTATGAGGCCCCAGGAGGGACGATCTATGGGGGGAGAGCAGTGAGCAGCCAACGGGCTATCTGTATACAGAGAAGTAATATTGGGGCACAGTCGTTGAGCTTATATATTTGGTGAACAATGCGTCCGTGCTCGTGCCGCTAGGATATACTGGGTCGGAAAGCCGAGATCAGGATCAAGATTTCGCTAAGGGATCCCCGTTTGAGACAGACCTTTGGAGGTCCGCGTCCCAAATTGTACTATACGGCACCTACAGAGCGAGTATGAGTCTGAGAGAAGTTACCGGTTTGAGGAGGGTATCGCCACGGGGTGAGAGTTCGATAGAAAGGTATACCCGCCTGTTGGTAGGAGTCGACAGAATCCAATGATGCAAGGTAATCCGTGACGGGCTTCTTCACCACTCCCACCAAGTCATTTTGTGAGCATATCAAATAAGGAAACCGCCGCTGTGGAAGGAAGCATCCGCAGGAATGGCATGCAGAGGCTGAGCCACGGGCACAGAAACTTGAGTACGGCATCTAACCTTAAAAAAAGCCGTATGACAGCAGTATCCAAGCATTCTGTCGGCGGTCGGTATAATGAGCATGCGATGAAATCAATATGAACGCGCCTCATGATCAACTCAGCCACCTTAACCGAGCGCCAGGGTCCTACCGCCCTGAGCGCCGCCCGCCGTTATCAGGTGCTGCATCCCTCCCAATTCTAGTCCTTCCCTGAGAGTTTCAGGGGAGTGACTCCACTATTCATCGTTTCCATTGTTCAGGGTTGTCGTTAGAAGCCCATGACCCTGTCGTTTTCTCTTTAGAACGCCGGGCGGGAGCCCGACATTCATAACCGAGTGATTACCAGAAAAGGAGTGCGTGACGTGACTAGAAGCGTCACACTGAGTCGGGAGCGTCGGGAGTCACACGAAAAGTCCATTCTTGGGGAACAATGAAGATTTTTGCATCAAAAACCCTAAGATTCGCCATTGTGCGTTAGTTTTCATCTCACGAAAGGTTCCATCGTCGGACCGAGTAACCAACGATTCGAATTTACTCACCTATTCAGCTGTCACTAGATGAGAAGCGAAGGAACAACCCACAGAGCATGGGGCAAATGTTACTTAGCCGAGGAGGTGGAAGGCGTTTCGGTGAATTGGAGGCACAGTAGGTCGCCAGATAAGAGAGAAAACGGTTCGTTTGTGTATCTCTGCGCCCACTCTCTTCATTCCCTAGCACTAGAACCAGGGTGTCACCTTCTGTCCTACCATTCTCCACCAACCCATACTAGCAGGCCTCGTTCCTGATGAATCTTTCGCATAGGGCATCAATCCGACACAAACTTGATGCTGTGGAAGATGACAGTAAACACGAGGCGCCGAGCCCGTCACCATTGTGCCAGGTGACACGAGATGAACGCCCACTTCCCGAGACTAGGAGCCTCTCTTGCCCGTAGATCGGCCATGTTTGGCAGGCACAGATAGCTGCTACGAGCGAAATTAGCCTAGTTACTCTAGGCTTCGACATTAATCGTTACCTGAGGTAGGAGGTGGTCAAGTATTCGGTCTTCATCAGCCTTGCAGGTGTAAACTTTTTGATATATGACTTGGCCATGAAGGTAAAACGGCTTCAGAAGTGGGGTCAGGATACAGCGATGTTGCCTACTCAAAATAAGCACGCAGCGTTACCTTCACGTCGGGGAAAACGGGTATATCGCTCGTCGAACCGGTGGCTAGCTGCGGCGACGGCTAGCTCGGGACGTGTACTCACGCACTCCTCCTACTCACTTGAAACGCACTCGGTCAGTGTCCACTTGGCAGAGTGCGTGCACATACTAAATTGGCCCAAGGGGTGCTAGGAGTATGCATTTGGCACCCGGATTATTCAGGGGCGGGCGAAGGCTTCACCACGTCCGGTTGAATTGTGAACTTCGACTGTTTGGTTCGTGAAAACGACGAAGATCTGGGCTCGAGCCTGCCCAAGGTGTCGTTGAGCCAAAAGCGATGAGCTGAGAAGCACAAAAAGTTAGCCCAGATATCGGGATGCATTTGTAGACTGAACTCACAAATTGTGCAGGTGTCGCTATATGGGGTAGGCTAGGGCGACAGATTGAATGAGAAAGGACTCCACTCACCAGCGGGGCAAAATCGATGAATTCCCTGGTAGGAGGAAGAACCAAAGAAGACGACGAGATGATCGAAGTAAAGATATACTAGCAGGCCTCATTTGTCCATTGGAAACCCAGCAGATGACACATACATATAACACGAGCTGCAACACGAGTCACTCGCTCCCACTAGAACCGTCCGACAATCCACTATCGACATCCATAGCATCACCTTCCATCCTAATACTCTCCACTGATGCATAGGGCGTCTTGTTTTTGATGAAGCGCCCCCATAGTACATCAACCCGGCACAACCCTGATGCTGTGGAAGACGCCAGTAAACACGAGGCGCCGAGGCCGTTCCCGCTGTTCCAGGTAACGCGGTGAATACCCACTTCCCGAGACCAAGAGCCCGTACTCCCCGTTGCTTGGCCAGGTTTCGCAGGTACAGAACGCCCATCGGGCACTTCCTGTAAATGAGCCAAATCAACCTGGGTACTTCATCTTCCCTGAGCGTTAATTTATATCTTTACCTGAGGTAGAAAACGGTCCAGCATCCGATACTCCCTCGTCTTGCGGCTGTAATCCATTTGATAAACGACATGGACGAAAAATGGCTTCAAAATAGAGTGAGAGTGGTCAGGAAACAATAATAGAGAACGGCTTTAAATTCGGCTTACAACGCTACCCCCACGGCGGGGAGAACGGAGCATATTGCTCGTCGAGCAGGTACCATCAGCTGCGGCAACAGCCAGCTGGGGATGATACTCAGACGCGTCTACACACTTGAAACACATTCAGTCATCATCCACAGTTTACGCAGAACAGTGTTGGTGAACCTGGACTTACCCAAACGGGCCCAAGGGGTTCGAGGAGTGTGTGTCCACGACCCAACATGCTCGGGGAGGCGGCATAGGCTTTAACAGTGTTTTCGTGGTCCATCGTGATCGGTCCAGCAGCGAACGGCGAAAAAGTCAGAGCGTTGATGACATCTAGTACATGTTTTTGATTAATCTTCCAATAGCTGTTGTGGGGGAGATAGATATCCCGACTACGCACCTCGCGTCCGATTCATAATCGCCCCACGCCCTTCGCGGATATCTAACAAACATTCAACTCCATCGTAGCCTCCACTCGCGATCACCGTTGGATCAGCATCCAACGACGGCTCTCCGGAAGATGAGTATGGCGGTGCTTGGATCCATGCCAGTGCTCGGATAGCCGATTGGTGTACGGCAAGGTAATGAGACGGGCGCAAATTGACGATGGTCTGGGCGTCTGGAGTTGCTATGGAGCGTAATGCCTTTCCAAGGTCGTAGACAGCGATGATACCGTTAGTGGTTCCAATGGCAACTCGTTCGCTGTTAGCCCAATCGAAGGCCCAACATGACGTTTCTTCCAGTTCGATCCTGAGCAATGGTTCAGGAAGTTTGACTGGAGAAATGAGAAGCAGGTTTTGGAGATGAGAGAAGAGACACATACCAAGTATAGGTTCCTCTGCTCGTCCCAAGTCTTGTGGTTCAGGTACGGCATAAACGCAGAAGGAGCCGTCTTCAAACGTTGCAGCCAGCAGCCCCAGCCTTCTTGGTCTTGGAATTTCATTATACTTGATGAAAGTTGATGCAAGTCAGTAAAGAAATAGGGGAAGCACGGAATGAGAACTAACCTCGTCGTGACTGGGTAAAGGACACCACTTGAGTTCGACTGCAGGCCCGTTCTCGAGGCAGAGAATCATTTCGCATTTCATCTGACCGGCTTGTGAGCTTGCATCGGACATTGGCGTCTTCGGTGAAAGAGACCAAATCTGAATGCAGGCAGACGACGGTCGATGCACTTTGACCCCGATTTCGGGTGAATGGGAACCATTAGGGAATGGTGCAACGGCTAAATACTGTTTATATGACCTCCCTGATGGATGAGCTGCAGTCGCCTTGGAGTTCAACGGGACATACTTGGACGGTCATTCGGATGAATGGGGCACCAGTCGATCGCCCACACTGGAGCACCTGCGTTGAAAACATAGGCCTGACTTTCAGGAAGAAATTCTGCTACGGATGGATTAGACCTAAGGTAAGGTAAAATCAAAAGTACTCACACATGGCAAATGAGTCGAGCATGCTCATATCGCGTTTGCTCTGTGAATTTATGGGTCCGAAATAACAGGGAACTGGTGGAGGAGGCTTGAACGTGCCATCTTCCATAGTCTCGTTGTCTGTCGGAAGATAGACGGCAGCTTCGCTTTAGAAACGGTAAGCATCCAGGGACCAATTCTGATGTGGCTGGCACGCACCTCTTGTTGATCACCTTCCAGCCATTTTTCACTGGAACGTCTGTGTACACCCTCGGACGCCTGCTGCGCTCGCAATCCACATCCCTCCCGGTCGTGATGGCCTCCTTGAACCATCTCCTGTCTTCTGCAAGCTGCCACAGAGGTCCCGGTCCGACATTATAACCCCATGCCTTGTTGACACGGTCGGTAACCTGGGTACTATGAGTGAACGCGTTCGTCAAGGTGACATTGATCTCCCCAAACAGCGACGGTTGTGCGATGAGCCTTTCGACAAAGCCAGCGCGTGAAAAGAGGGGCGTTGCACGATGTCGGTGGTGAACGCTGGGCGTTGGGAGCATGTGCATTTGCCTACGCGACGTTCGCGGCAGGCCTGCAGCTGGGGCCAGTATGGCGCTCGCCGTCGCTTTCTTTGCCCTCCCTTTTCCTTTGCTGGCACCTTTGGGGGCCCGTTTCGACGGCTTCGACGAAACGGGCTCCTCAGGCACAAAGTCATCTTCGGCGACATCTTCACCAATCGCGTCTTCATCGTCGCCGATACCGTCCTCCTCATCGCCTTTCCCTGGTGCAAAATCGCTGCCACTGTCGCCGGATTCATCGTAAGCTTGGTTCGAGGGGCCTGCTACTGCGTTGTCGCCGTCCAAGCCTGCCAGAGCTGCGTAGCTTGGCCTACTTTTCCGTGGCCGTAACTGCCTGGACATTGTGGTGGTTCACGTTCACGATCAACCAGCCGGTGATCCAATCTAATCACCGCGCTCTTGTCAATTCACCGCGACCAAGACCGTTTCTTGACTTCATCATCCCTTTTCCTAGACTAGTTGAGAAAATTAACTGCATCTGTGCGACCATCTCGACGAGTCTGGAAAGTTTGTGCTTCTCATGTCCGATGGCGGTGCTTTCTGATATTACACTTTCGGCGCTCTAGGAATGACCAGCTGAGGGATATACTCTGCCCAAGGGGCCGAACCACACGGATTAGGGATCTGCAACGGCGCCCATGGTGCCCTCATCGTCCAGACCTCACTCCGAGCCAGCACCGGAACATCAAAAAGGGAGCTCGTCGGCTCTTATTACCCGTCATCTTGAAGCTTGGAATGGATGTAACAATGATGCAGTCACGATCCGGAGACTGTATACAGACCTTGATGTCGCTATCACCATCAACCTTGCCGCCTGTGGTTAAGAACGGATGGGACTCTCGGGTATGAGACCTATATATTTCCCACCCATCTTTTCTTCTCCCATTCGCTTTGCAAGCACCAACGTCGACCGTTGGCTGGTATTTGGGCGAGCACGTCGACCGTGCTAAGACGCACCCAAGATCGGTGGCTGGAAATACCTGACAGACGTTGACCGTTAGCAGGGACCACCCGATACTTATCACTATGGGCATCCTGGACATGGTTCCGGTTGGGAGTCCCGAGAGGTGAGATTTTAGATTTGATGTGTAGTACCCTGAACTACTCTTTGACCTCACTCTCTATCTCTCCCGTTTTCAGAGTTGAATACAATCTTCAATACTGCAGTCTAAGTACGACGCCCTCTAAAATTACCTGTCGCACTGCACCCATCCTGATCCTTCACGACCTCCTTTTTTCAAGCGCTCATATTCTTCGACTATATACTCACCATCAACGACGAGATCGAGTATGTCTGGAAAGAGAGATGGCGGACGTCGACCCTCTTCTACATGCTCTGTCGCTACGCCCTAATCACGAATGTGCTCTACGTGATTTCGGTGTCCGAGCGGTTTCCAAACATCAGGGTATGTGTGCTTCCTGAGGTGATGATAGGTTTTCCATTGGCGCTCACCCATTCACATTTTGACAGTGAGCGACCATTCTGCCATGTGCACTCTGAGTGGGCGCTGAATTTAGCCCCTTCAGATGCGATACGGGGTACACAATCTGTGGTGTTCTTAGCATTTTCGGGCGAATTGGTATCTTGGGTACGTACCTACTGCGCAGTATGCCTTACGTTTTCTCAAAATTTTCGACTTTCCAGGGGTATGGGGACTAAGAACATACGCCATCTACGACAAAAGCCGCGCAGTCCTCTTTACCTTGGCGCCCCTTGGACTTGCTGCTCTGATATCTTCCGCGGTGAGTCGTTTCATGTTGGATGAAGTCGCAGAGTGGATTTTTAACAGCATCCACAATAGGTTCAGGTTCCCGTCATGAGATGTAACCCCCACGATGAACACCCGGTGTAAGCTTTTAAATTTTCATTTCTGACGTTCTTATCTCAAACGTGATCCATTCAATGGGGACACTCCCTATCATAGATGTAGGTCGATCTTTCCATCTGATTGCGAGACTAGATTGATGAATTTCTTTAGTCCGAACCGTAACATCGGCTTGCATGATCACATTTGAAGTGCTAGCGTTTGGTCTTGCCTCTATCCGCCTATGGACATCTCTGAATGAGATGGGACCATCTGAAAAGCTGCTCAGCCTTCGGCGAAAGAAGACTTTGCACGCAGTCGTCTTTCGCCAAGGGTTCTTTTACATACTGTAAGTAACTAATTTCCAGGTTTCAAGTATACGCCAAGCCTAATGGCAATTTAGTGCAGTGGTCGGCCTTTCGGTGGCTTCGATGACCCTGAACATAGTGAGTAACGCTTCGCAAACATGCCTGCCCTCAATTGACATCTATGTTTCTCCAGACAGCTTGGGTACGAAGCTTCCTGCTCCTCATGTGTCTACTTCTGCTCATAGGTCGGTGATTACAGAAAGGCAGCTTCCTTCAAAGGCTATTAAACGGCGTGAAAGTTCCGTGCGTCCGATTTTTTACCTAGGTTCTACGACAGCGCTCCCATGCTTATTCCACTTGGCAGACTGTCCGGCTTCTTGACCGCCCGCTTCATCCTGCGTCTGCGAAAATGGGACAGGTATCGCCAAGATGTCCGGGACTTCTCGCTACCTTTGATGACGACCACCGGGCAAATAACTGCAACAACTGGTCCACCGACTCCGCCTGCAGGGTCCCTCCGCGCCGATTTTGAACATCATGTAGCATCGACATCAGTGGGTCATACCGATGGGTCCAGAACGGCTGGGCCTTCCTCGAAGCCAGACATCGTCGTCTCCCCGCCCCCTTTCTCAGAAAACACGCTACCGAGTGATCTTCCGCCAGAACTCGACAGAATCTTAACAGAGTTTGGGGACGATATTGGGCCCCACCTGCCTGAAGACATCCCAAAAGAAGAAGAGGATTACGAGTGGAATTGGGACTACGTTGATCCTGAAGACATGGCTCTTCGGAGAAGCAAGAGGAGAGCAGTGCAGAGCTCAGAAAATTCTTCTCTGGGACCATCAAGTTCTCCATCTCAGACTCGGAGGTGCGAAGACGAGGACCAGGACCAGGACCATCTGGCTGCTGCCTCGAGCAGTAGTAGCTCATGCTCGATGCCGCCAGTCTCGTTACCAGGGATGCTACTAGGCCGCCCACATACTCCATCTCGGACTCCTAGGGAACGTGATGTTGGGAGTATAGTGTAGTATAGCAGTAAATAAATCATGAGATCACGAAGTGTACAACATGTTCCGGGACGCCTTTTTTCGCACTGAGATGGACTTTTTCCCCAACCCTTTGTAATATCAGCTATCAGTAGATTGATGGACTACATGAACGGAATGTAATTGTACAGATGTTATGTATCTGCCCAGCCTCGCTCTCGACACGGCGCTTAAGAGCGCCCTTTCAGGTTTCCATTCGAGTCTCGAGAATCTAACGCCAGCCGGTAACGGTCACCGGCTTCTGTAGACCTGTCCGTCCGAAGTCCACCGAGGACCACGGCCAGTCCGACGGACTCGGAGTGCAGTGCAACGAGCGTTTCGTGCCAACTGTCACTCAATCCAAGTCCTCAAGGTACGCTCAATGTTTCGAGTTTCAGCCGGCAATGTTTCGACCCCGCAGGAGCCTGCCAATGTCATGGCCGGCTGTCTGGAGCTGCAGGTGGGTCACGTCCAAAATATAATCAACAATTTCGCGCTGATCCGTCCAAGAATACGTAGACCCAACTAGCGATACTTAAACGGCCCGCACTATTGTCTCCTGCAACGTTACGAACCGACGTTTCAGAGTTATTGTCTGGTTGAAAGTTGCGCCTATAGTTTTTTGGCTCCAGGCCCTGCCAATGCCTAGCAACGAGGGGCAACCTGCATGCTTTTTATCGAAGCAATCTCGCTTTTGTCCCTTGGTTGAAGAATTAGAGGGTGCAGCAACTACCGGACGTTGCATTTAACCCAAAACACGATGTACCTGGAGCTCATAAACGCCCAGGTCTCTGCCATTCTGGTCGGCTTTTGTCCCACCTACCCTGGATTCATACCTTCCACCCTTCGCGGCGCTCTGGATAGCGTCTGGCCTTGAGGGCATTTGACCGACTTCTCCTGCCGAAGTGCTTGGACATTACTACGATCCTTTGTTTCATCCACTCCTTTGACTTCATTTTTTCACACAGAATCCTCTGACATTTGGCCCACGATGATTCACCCCTGGATCCCTCCGACCACGAGTGGCCTAATCCCACTGGCATCTACGGGCACTCCAAGATCCTTCACATCATCATCCTCGCCACCGACGTTCATACAACGCACCTCGCGAGGCTTCCATATCGGGTTGCAACGCCTATCCAATTCAGTTTCTGTAGCATATCTCTATACCATCACCCTCCTGACAACTTGGTGGACTAACCTTCATGATGCCTGCTCTCGGTTTATTCGGGGCTTTTCGACTAGACTCTATCAGAGGCCTTTCGGAACTATCATTACCAACAGCGTGACCTTACCGGCCTCGTGGGGGAAGGGCTTAAATGAATCATGGATCGGTGCCAGTGTGAAACGCACCCTATCCTCGTGGTGGAGGTCTTTTCACGGTCTAACCACCTCATTTTACCAGCGGGTTCTGCGCTGGCGGTGGCCGTCGACGAGGTCACGGTGTGCAGTTGCAGCTGCTAATACTGCGACGCTCCCGGTTCATTCCCCACCTTCCAGTTGTCTTTCACTCCCTCATCAATCGCCATCGCAAACGCAACTTGGAGCTCCTTGGTTCTCGTGCAGTGGCTTTGCTGGCATTATGAATTCTGGACCAACTTTCCTTCGCAAGATGATCTCTCTGACTCAGTTCAAGAAGAAGAGAGCGTCATCTTGCAGCGCCGGGAGCGATGGAGCGCAGACGGATGGGTCGTGCAGTGACTCGTTCACTGATGTTTCGTCATTACGGAACTCGTCGTCGACAGATAATTCCAGCGCGACGAGTTTCGAAGATGATTCGTCTTCCACGTCTTCTCGGTATCGCAAATTCTCCCTCCAGGCTGAATACACGTCCAAGGTGAATAAGCTCATCACACAGTCTCCTCGAGCCAGTCCAGCTCATATTATTTCTAGGCCTACAATCGCAAGCCCTCCTTTGCATCTTCTCAGGGAGATGACGATTACACGCTTCCCGAAGTGACAGCGGCGCCACCCAGGTCTCCACTCTCTTTCACTAATCCCTTCAACCGCCAACAGCGCAGCAATACGCGTGATCACCCCCCGTCTCCTCTCATACCTTCCACAGCCGCCACTATCGCGTCACCCATCCCTAAACGAAGTAGTAGCCCCAAACCTTTGTTTGCCAATTTCCCTCCTAGAACGCCTCCTCCTCGAACGCCTCCTCCTTCACCGAGGAAGCGCGCTTTTCATGAATCCACGATCACGAACCCGTCGAACGCTCCTTCACTCACGTCCACGAGCCCTCTAAAATATGACCCAGATCGCGAACTGCCAAGTCTACCTACGACACCAAAACGACAAACAAGCGCTCTCCCAGCTTGCGTAACGACTCCCGAGCGGTACAGCCCGCGTCGATACAAACCTCGACGATGCTACACCCAGCCGGAATATCCTCGCCACAATATGTGTGTCGACTCTTCCACTTCTCCTTCTTCTGCCCCTGTATCCGACTCGGGCTCAGATGCTGGGGACGAAGAATCCCCTGTTACGTTCACCCCACTCCCCATCCCACCATGGCACCGTCTCAAACGCGCCGAAGTCATTTTTGAACGAGGTGATTTACCCGAATCTGAGCTGTCCCCCGTTTAGTTGGGGGTCGGTGGATATTCACGATATTCTTAGCTCTCTTCTTGGGTCTTGTATAGGATGGCTCCCGGGCCTGTCAGTAACCAGTTGAATTCTTCTGTGCTTTCTTGTCTTGTCTTGTCATACCGATTTACTAGATTCGCATGCAATGAACTCTCCACGATAAAGTACGATACCTATCACGCTTGTAATGTCCTGGTGCTCTAGCCTTCTTCACCACTGTATTTTTAGTAGTCATCGTTCACCCATATGCCTTGTACTATGCTAAATGTATAATAGCAGTTGTGACATCTGAAAAGGTCCCCTTGGGTTTTTCCGAAACCGGCGATCGTGTAGCTCTGCTAGCTCAGCGCTCGAACCTCGTCCTCCAACGTGTCTACGGCGGACTCGATCTCTGACAGCTGAAACACCATCTCGGTATTCAAATATTCGCCTGTACAATTGTACATCACACCCAAATCATACAAAACTCAACGTACACATGTACATTGGATAATAACACGATGAACACAACACGCAAAGGGAAGGCCGCGAAATGAGACCAAAAAAGCAAGTCCAAGAGTAACATCAGCAGTGGAGAATAGAATACAGCGAGGGGAGAGCAACAAGAGGTGATCGATGAGTCGGATCCTGGCTACAATGCGTAGACAGATAATTGATTTAACCACGCGCTTGAACAGCTGCCTGGGTGTGGTTGTTGTTTGAGTTGGTATGTCCTCCGCCTCGTCCTCCACCACGTCCTCGCCTGCCCCCTCTCCTTCCATATCCACCCCATCCCCCAACATACGCGCCCGGACCCATCAGCCCAACACCACCAGGTTCGCCAAAGGTTGCGACATTCTTTTCTCTCTCTTCGTCCCTTCTGCTCCTTCCACCTCGGCCACCCCTTCCGCCCCGACCACCTCCATTGGGAGGACCCCCACGGCTAGGTTCAGGCGCAGTGTTCGAAGAAAGTGTATCAAAGAACGACTTTTGCGGATTATATGCCCCTTTCTCCTTCTCCTTCTTTTCCTTGGCTTCTTCACCTTCATCATCCTGAGCATCCTCACTTCCAGACGCGTCCTGGTCTCCAGCAGGAGAAGCAGCAGCAGCAACAGCAGATTTATCAAACTTGGCATTCGAGCTGGCGAAATCGAAATCGGTCTTGGGGACAGTCAACGGGGGCTGCTGTTGGTGACCACCCTGGTGATGTCCTCCACGACGACCACCGCGACCACCAGTATGATGACTGCTTGCGTTAGACACACGCAGGTCACCTAGAGCACGCTCGACGGTTTCCATGGATGCAGCAGCGGTGTGTACGGGATTCGGACGGCGGTTTTGAGCGCTCTGGGTACGAGGTACTTGGGGTGCAGTGGATACATCATTAGCAGCAGCAGGAGTAGGTCCAGGGGGAGTGGGTTGTTGGGCGGGTTGCTGTTGAGGTGTTTGCTGCTGGGGTCCACGGGGAGGGAACTGTTGCTGAGCCCCTGGTCCTGCTTGAGGAGGAGGTGGTGCAAACCCTCCGAATCCATTGCTAGCGATCGGTGCGGAGGCCTAACAATCTCTGATTAGCATGCGATACACGACCAACATGAAAACATTCAGAAGGAAGACAACGGAGATCTCCGCAGGATTTGGTTTGCGCAACTCGGAAAGAGATTGTACATCCGTATAGATTTCATCTTTTCGAGGGTGATATGGACTGGACTTACCATCACTGCGGGGTCATCGTGGACATTGCGAGCCGGAGCGACTGGCTCGTCGACCGACAGGTCTTTCACTTCAGATGCCTTGAAGATGATGTATCCGTATGGGTCTGGGTTAGGGGGGAGGTATTGGTTTGCAGGCCTAATTCGTGCTGAACATAAGTAAACCATCGACAAGTCATGGGTTTCCAGGACATACCGCCGTGTTTCCGTGCCCATTGAATACACTGTAAAATTCGCTGTCAGATTCTTATCCCTCATTCTGCTGAGTTATCCTACCATTGGATAGCTGAATCGTCGACGCTGCGGGGTCGATGCCCGCCAAGATTCCTCTGTAACGAACATCTGAATGCGAGATTAAAGAGATTGGCTTCCTGTATAGAGCTTGAGCTATGCTCGCTCTGAATATCTAGATTTTACATACCCAATAAAACTGAGGGCCATGGTCGAAGAGAAAGTAAATTGTGGAGAAGAAAAAGCGAAGTCGATGAAAAGCCCACTCGTTGACGTGTTGACGGTTTTCAAAGTCCGACGAGAAGATATGGAAGGTTGTTCCCATCACCTAGTAAGCCGCGAACCATCCCTGCCTTATAGTTTCGTGAGGTTCCCGAGCTCTTTCATCTTCGATCGCTGTGTTTCTACAGATTGCTGCGGTATCACACAGACACGGCAAATCTGTGGGACTCCAACTTGAACTTTCTTTGTTGTATACCACCCTGTCCCTTCAAATTGGCTACAAGGAGTCGGTGTCTTCAAGCCGAGTTTGGGCCTCGACGGCAACTTGGTACTCCAGAGATGTCAGAAGCGCAGAGAGCCGGGCGTCATGAATCTGCTACGCTGCTCTATCTTGAACTGCGCAGTGAGCTCATGATCTCTCGCGGACAGATTCATTCGTGTCCAGCTCAACTTCTTCTTGAACACTGAAGCTAATGCTGTCAACCGTTACCCAGCTACATCTGCTGAGTGGCACCAGCCTCCCAGCGAGAAAACATCTGGCGGCATTAATTTTGACGCATCTCTATTGCGAATACCCTGTACTCCCAGGTGAGCTATCGTTTCATTTCCTCGACGACTTCTAATTAATATACCCTCTGAAGCTATTTTCTTCTGATGATCAGTTCATAGAAATAGATTCTATGTATAATGTCACCAGGTCTACGGATACATTCCGCACTCGACTGGGCGTGGAAGCAAGAAGTACTCGAAGCATCGGCATTTGTCGATCCCAGGCACGTACACTTCTTCCTGAGTTGCGCAGATCAGGCCCTTTTACCTGTGAACGCCTCAAAACATCAATATCCTCGGATTTCTCAGAAAGATATCGGAATAGCCATATCTCGGGCCCCTAATGCTCCCACAGAACGTTGGATGGATCCAGGACCGGGACTCGGATGAACGCATCCCTATGATTGTTATCATCCCGCCAGCCTCATCGTCGTTACGAATCGACCTGCCAAGTAGATTTTACCTCTCTGACGCCGGTCCACTCAACCACCTAGGTCACCAGAGTGGTGACTGGCGGTGGTATCTGCTCATCCCCGCTCTGTCTCCGCCACTTTAATCAGCGGAATGTGTATAAAGTCTCTTGGGCTTTCTCGCTCGCTGCGAGCATGCTTCCCCTTCTCTTCCCTCACTCCCCATGGCTTCTCAGGCTAGCCAGCTCGTAACGGGTTACCCGCGACAGTTCGTGTCGCAGGTCTTCAGTTCACGGTATAACAACGTAGGATTGTATCTTATTTTGCGCGAGGATTCAGCTAACTTCAAGCGTCGCGATAGTATTTTAATGGTAGGTTTTCCCCCTTCCTCCCATTGAAAAAGTTGCGAGACGATTCTCAACCCAAAAACCCCAGTCGCAGGTTTCACTGTACTTGTACGTACTTCCTTCCAAATCCTGAAAGTCGGTCAACTCAGCTGTACTTTCAAAGGTGATTGACTATCTGCAAACTGTGGACATGGAAGTAGGGTTTCGAGACCTCAAAGCAGGGGGATAATTCCGACCTTCACATCTTTTTGCTCATACACGCAGATATCGTACATTTGGCCAACAAAATGGAACATCGTGAAGACAGTCTTCTTCATGAACCGCTATTTGCCGTTCCTCTTCCTCCCAGTGCTGATCTTCTGTGCGTGGATTCCACACTCACGACGCCTTACTACCATTTCGCTGATCCCTCCAAACTAGATAACGTAGCGCCACCACTCTCTGCAGAAGTATTTAACTTTGCTTGGCAAAGTCATATCCGAGCTGACCTTGAAATAAGACATGCAGGATCTTGTTCTTCGTCCCTTCCAGTGCGTTTGCTTTCTCTTCGAACCGGTTCCCCTGATAGCTAAAATCACATCCGGCAGTGGGCATCGCGTTTTGCTTGCTGATATCAGAAAGTAGATGTTCGTTATGCGTAAGATCTCTTCGCACTGACACCAATCGCTTCAGTTATACTCTACATCCGCGTTTATGCCCTTTCCGGTAAGACTAGAGCGATGGTCATATTCCTAGCGCTTCATGGTGGAGTACGTCGTCTCTCCTAAAGGCTACCTCCAGCAGTGTGCTTATCGGAAATCAGGCCATCATCGTCGTATGTCTCGTACTCTTCGCTTGGTACATGGCATCAGGCAAATGTGCGTGTCAGGCTTCTCCCTTCTATCCATGCTTCTTTCTGTCTTCTGTTCTTCGTGCTCATTATGTCAATCTTACTTCTTCCTTCCATCACCTCCCTCCCTGTCTTTCCGCTTGCCATGACGACTGACTTGTACTGGCTCTACTACACTTTCATTTGTTGCACCCTCTGGCATCGGCATCGGCCAACAGTCGCACCATCGCCGCACCCAGAGATTGCAGGATGCTTCGGCGTGAAATCGGGGAATGCGAAGCTCATCTTGGCTTGCTTCACGCTGATCTTGTACAGTGGAATATGTGCGTCCAGTTTTCTGCTTGGTGATAAATGACGATGCCACGCTCTGGTGGTATCGCTACCAAGTCGAAGTCATGCTGACTGTACCTCTTCTTCTCCTTTGGTTATCTCAGTGACGATGTGCCTTAGCATCTGTTTTGGGATCAAGATGTACTGGATATCAAACCAGAGTCCGTTGATGAAGATCTTCTATCGGGATGGAACGTTTTATTTCGTTGGACTTGTTGGTATGTCGTGTCACATACAGCACGTAGATTCCTCTCTTTGCATGCTAAAGAATACGTTCTCATGCAGCGCTGTCACTAACAAATGGCCTGGTCGCCTTACTTGCTCCCGTACGCCTTTTCTCCACTTCAAAGCTCTCAACACATCTGATGCGTCCAACTCATAGGCTCGATATCGATTCATGATGGCGATGTGCGTGTGCACTCTTACCTACATTTATACGATATACTGAGAGCTGCTTAGACCACAAGAAGTCATGCACAACGTCCTAACCTCTCGTATGATACTCCACCTACGGGAACGTGCACGCCTAGACATGGGATTTACGACTGCTGACCTCCAAGAATACGACTCTTCGACAAGCCTGTTCGATAATACAGGTAATACTGTCGATACGGACAAGACGGAGCTTGGTGAGCGGGAATGTGGCCCAGCTAGCTCTGAGGCGAAAGACGGGAAGTGTGAAGAAGTATAAAAAAGTTCGTCAAGTTGGCCATGACCGGATCTGTGCTTAGGAACTATCTTTTAGTGTATTTTATTGTAGCATTTATACCCTACTTCATTGTGTACATCGAATTCGCAACTACCCGGAGCGCTTACAAGAGTTGACGGGCCTTTCACTCTTTGCACTGGCTGATATCTTTCGTACAGGTATGTCGCATAGTTTCGGCTTCGTGAAGGGCTGGGAAGCTGCTGCGTCGCAGTACACTCCAAGCTCACAGCTGAGATCACCTTGCGATTTTTTTTCTCTTCTCAATTTCCGGGGTTGTCGCTTCGGAAGCTGCAGTCTTTCTCGCTCATATTGAGACTGACCCCGCGTCATTTCGTTTCAAGTTCACTGGGGCTATTTCCAGTTTCCAGGAGTCGGCAGAAAAATTTCCGTGAAGCCCCTTTGGTCTCGGACTTTCGAAATCCAGGTCGCTCCAGCCGGAAGGGTGAGGTATCAGGGACCTGCTTGCCTGCCAAGTCCAACGACATCGGCTTTTGCCGGAGGGCTGTCGGTCGGAGACTAAAATATCTTCGGTGCCGAAAATTACGTCACATGACCAGACATGATTAGATTCTTGCCGTGTGGATCGCCGAAAACACTTTTAAAGAGCTGCTTTCATCCTTGACGACCATTATATCCCTGAATCTCGTCTCTGAACGCCCAAAATCGCACCATGTCTGCTGTAGAGTCCCAACAGCCACGTCAACAAAGCAACCGGGGAGCGGGAAGGGGTCGTTCTCGCGGCCGAGGCGGAAACCGTGGCGGTCGGGGTGGACGACAGAACGCACCCCAGAAAGCTGCAGCGCCTGAGCCCCCAGCAGAACCAAAAGCAGAGGGGACCACAGAAGATGCTGCTGTCGAGCCTTCTGAATCTGGAGACGGAGAGGTTTGCTGGATCTGTGCTGAGCCAGTGAAATATTACTCCGTTTCCGAGTGCAACCACCGGACATGTCATGTTTGCGCTCTCCGGTTGAGAGCATTATACAAGCGGAACGATTGTACTTTCTGCAAGGTATGGCCATTCTCACTCTTGGGGAAATTGCATTGAAAGGTCTGTGGTCGTAGGAGCCACAAACTACCGTTATCTTTACTGCTTCCCCGGATGCACCCTACGATTCCTATGACCGTGAATCGATTCCACATAAAGACACAAAGCTATCAATTCTATTCGAAACACAAGAAATCATGGAGGAAACTTTGATTCTGCTTCGTTTCAACTGCCCAGATTCCGCTTGCGACTATCTTGGAAACGGATGGGGCGATCTCAAGCTGCACGTCCGAGCCACACACGGCAAACTGCTCTGGTATGTAGCCTTTTTCGAAGTGACGTGTCAAAATCCTCATTTCCTCTTAGCGATCTCTGTATACGCTTCAAGAAGGTCTTCGCTCACGAACATGCGCTATACCCACCCAACGTTCTCCCAATACATTTGCCATCGATGCATCAAAGAGGAGCCAAGGGTGTCTCGAAAGATCAGGTTGAGGGCGGGGTACATCCACTGTGCGAATTCTGCAGGGAATGTTTCTTTAGCGTAGACGAGCTCTATCCGCACATGCGCGAGCGCCACGAAGAATGCTTTATCTGCAAACGGAACGACATTCGCGACCAATAGTGCGTATCGCTCCGCTTTTCGTTTGTGGGGAGAGGGATTTCATTAAGCCACAGTTTCCTCAACTATGACCAATTGGAGAAGCACTTCAACAACGCACACCATCCCTGCCCCCAGAAGGAGTGTCAAGCGCGTAAATTTGTCGTGTTCAACTCCGCGCTTGATCTCAAAGCCCATATGGTTGAAGAGCACGGCGGCGACATGACGGCTCGTGATCGTAAAGACGCGCGACGCGTACAGGCCGAGTTCACATTCGAGGATACAAGCAGAGGTGGAAGAAGAGGGGGACCTTCAGGTTCCGCCCCCGCCCCTGCACCTATCCCTGCCCCTAGTCAGAATCGACCGACGGGAAGTGGAGATCGACGACGAGCGGCTTTTGGAGGCGCTCTTACTGGCTCGCAACCGGCCCCATCTCCTGCACAGAGCACTCCAGCTGCAAGTCGACCCTCGACTCCTCCGAGTGGTGCCGCTGACCCTGCGGTTGCTGAGTACGTGGTATCAATCTGTTTATATCGTCCTTTTCCCAATCCTTCGTCTGCAGGAGACATGCATTGTTCATGTCGAGGCTTGAATCCATGGTCAACAATCCCACGACGGCCCTACCAGCTGTCAGAGCGGCTGCTCGTGGATACAAGTTGTCGGAGACTAGCGCTCGGGATTTCATCTCCACCATTTGGAACGTCCTAGACCACAATTTGGACCAGACGGCCAGCGTCGTCAATCAATTTGTTGATCTTTTAGACGAAGAAGACAAGAAGCAAGATTTGCTAGCGTCATGGAGAGGGTTTGCAATCGAGGTACGACTTGTTAATGCTGTCGCTGAAGCATTTTAACCCACCCGCTCAATTCTTCATCTAGCAACGCCAACAATTCCCCGACCTCGTTCCAACATCTGTTGGCTCTGGCTACTCCGGAATCACCTCAGGCCGCGTTCTCAACGCCAAAAATTCCACTGCCGCTCGCTCCTCCCAACAGTCGTCTCGTCAAGTCCTCGACCGCGTAGCAAGGATAGCTAGCAGTTCATCCAGTACCCCGCCCACTTCGCGTCCCTCAACCTCCGTAGCCTCCCGACCAGCTGAAAACTTCCCCCGATTATCTAGTACTACTGCGACCTCGTCCTCCTCTTCCCCAGCGTTCCGTCAACCACAGCGATCCACACCGTGGTCCGCTGCTGCTACTGGGCGTCCGGCGGGGGGAACGGCGGATGTGAAGGGCAAGTCGGTGACGAGACCAGCTGCTGGTGGCCCTTCAAGCACTCCCAGGCCTCCACCACCCAAGTTGACTAGCGCAGCTTTCCCCGAACTTCCTTCGGCGGCGAACTCGAGGGCTAACAGACCGCAGGTGGGGGGGAATAAGTCGCTTCAGAATATTTTGGGTGTACAGAGCGCACCGCAGGTTTCGGCGTGGGAGGCTGGTGGGAGTAACACCGTTGGGGAAGAGGGTGTGGCTGAGGAGGGTGGAGATGCGGAGGCGGTCCCTGTGCCAGTACAGACTGGGAAGAAGAAGAAGCAGAAGCAGACTTTGTTCAAGCTGGGCGCGTTCCCGACGTAAATCTCTGTCTACTGGTGGCGGTTCGGAATCTACATAGATACGTTTGTCGTGGTTCCTTGGAAGAGGCCAAGGTGCTGTCGCAGGTCAGAGTTGCTACCTGCTTTTTCATGATTGGATACGTATCTCATACTCACGTTCGACCTTCATCTGCTACTTTGCGTTCCGTGGCTTGAGAGGCTCAGAGAGATTATGGCATTGCAATTGCATGTCAGATCGTACACAGTGCGCATCGCCTTCAAAGAAGCATTGGCGTGCCACTGGTGGTGCTAGCACCATTCCATGTCGCCATCCGCTTGCCCTGCATCCTGGTCCTGTGCTCCAGGATAATGAACCCAGGAATTATCTCGTCCAGTGAATCCTCCGCTGAGCGCTTGGCACACAATGCCAGAACTGGTGGCTCGTCTTTGACCCAAGCAAGCAAGTGGTCGGGAGTGTTTCCGGGTGTTAGCTGGAATCAAGCGTAAGATTGACGCCTTTTGTTGCATTACAATTTACACTTACTACAAGCCGCGGAAGACCTTGGGTTCTGTCCCATTTCCAGAGGAAAGTCCCTCGCTGTTAACAACCCATTCGCGCCTAAGTGCATGGCAGAGAGATCAAAGCCACGAGCGCTTGAGGTCCTGAAGGGTGGCTTAATTAGCTGGAGGCACTCACTGGCCATCACCCCGTTTGATATCTGACATCCAGTCCTCCTTCTTGACTGCCTTGCCGCCAAATCGACGAGGGAACTTGACCTTGTCAGGGAGAAAAGTTCGTCGGTGGATCGTGACGATGATCTCGTTTGAACCAAGATCGGTGATATTTGTGATGCTTTCGTCTCTGTCAACTCTCGCGACTTTGAATCGTGGCTTTCCGTTCACCAGGATCCGGGTATTTAAAAGAGATGCTGGCCTCTCCAGTACTAATTCGAGGGTAGGCTCCGGGTTGTTCAGAGTGACTTGTGAATCCGTTCCGAGTTTGAGTTCCATGCGGAAAAATGGGGAGCGCAAACGAAAATCACTCTCTCGTTGCGACCGCCCCGATTAAATAGCAATCGGCGACTTTCATCCTTGTTGCCGAGCAGCACACTACCAGCTGTAGTGATGAGAAGCTGTTTTGTGCTGTCAAATTCTGCAGGAATTCGACCTGCCACTCAATTCGAGGGAAGAACCTTCGGAGATTCGAGTTCCCCATTATGCGGGATTGATACAAGTAGACCTGCTGCGGAAACCTCACTGCTTCGATGAATTCCGGGACAATGTCGTCTAAGGGCCGCACTTCTGAGCGTCTGACAGGTACGGCTTGTTTGAGGTAGAGTGCTCAGACGACTTGCTCCAGCTTAAATTCAGCGGCAGTCGTTGGCCTTTGCCTTTTGAAACCCATCTCACAGCAACCTCAGACTCAAGGAAGCGAAGATTATGACCTCTTCTAAAATTCAACGTATAGCGGCGGTCGTAGCCATACTATGAGCTGCTTATCTCTGCGAATTTATTTGAATTGCATGTTGACAAAGTCGTAGTCTGCGCATACTCATATGCTGTTGGGGCCATTACATTTAGGGCCAATCTTACAACCCGATCACCAAGACAAACATCTGAATCGAGATTTTATCTTTCCCTACGGGATGAAAAGGGCGATTGAAAATTAAAGATGACATGGAGACAGAGATATTCCAAATGACCCGAAGCAAGAGAGAGAAAGAAGTAGGGTAGTATAGCACGGTTACCTAAATAGCGAGTGGTGAGTAGTCGTTCCATCTCTAACCGTCATCCGCTTGGTATCCATTCTCGAGCGGTGCTCCAAAATGATAAATCCAGCAAGTATCTCGTCCAATGTCTCTTCTGTTGAGCGTTCCACGCACAACGAAGGACGTGGTGACTTGTCTGAGAAAAATGCGAGTCTGTCGCTCGCATCGTCTGCTGTTGTAAGCTGAAGAAAAGTGGGATGAGAAAAGGTGCCGACGCTCCAAAAGTTGGATGAATACTTACCACTAATTGTTGAGAACCATTCCGTCTCCATAGGAGCTTGCCATTGTTGCTGTTGATCAACCATGCGCTGCTGAGGGAATCTGTGAGGGGGCTGAGCGAAGAGGTAGAGATCGGACTTACTTGCCAGTGGTCAGCTTGACCTCGGACATCCAGGCATCTTTCTTGACCGACTTCCCACCGAACCGGCGGGGAAACTTGATTTTGTCGGGGGAGAAGATTTTTCGGTGGATAGTGACGACTACCTCCTGTGTACGAAGGTCGGTGATTTTTGTGATGCTGGCGTTTCTGTCGACTGTGGAGATTTGGAAACGGGGTTTTCCGTTGACGAGGAGGTGAGTGTTCAAGATAGATGTTGGCCTCTTGAGCACAAGCTCGAGAGCAGGCTCTGGGTTGGTGAGAGTGATTTGCGAGTCCGTTCTGGAAAGCATGGCTGAGATGTGGAGGGAGGAGGTCAACAATAAGAATGCCTTTATCGCTCTGTATCTCTGGCTTTTATCCTCTTTCTGGGACTTCTCTGCGGCTCCGAACTCACGCCCTTTAGCAAGCATCTGCAGGAACAATCACCAGAAGGTATACGTCAGCCTGTCCCAGTATTCCGGCATCTTGCACACTTCAGGATTTGCCGTGACAAGTTCTTAAACTCTGAATGCACAATGCATTCAGGTTGGTATCCAAAACCTTGACAAAGCCTATTCTGCAAGTGCAGATAAACCACCAATCGCACGTATCCTCCAAACGGGCCTCAAGGTTCAAAACTTCACCGAAGGACTCCAAAAATGAGCGCACTAGTGCACACGGCACGATTGCAGGCCCCAAAATCTGGGCCAACCACGACGCATCACACTCCCCTATAGGGATGCGGTAGTCCTGTTATAGTCATCCGAGCCACTCGTTTTTGATCGGGTCCCGATGCGGGAGCACTTGAAGTTATCAGAGCTGAGGAAAAATTCAGACGAGATCCTTCGGAGCCTCACGTTGATGGTTTCTTCTAGAACTGGTCATGACTCGAAAGTCCGTTCCAAATGCGCCACCGTCGGGCGTGATTCTCGTCCGAGGTGCTCGGTCAATTTCCTCAAGATCATGGATCACTGCTGCCTCTGGCTAAAAAAACGGAGAAGATAGGGGCCTTGCAGGCGCTGCTCCAGCAATTTTGATATGCGTACACTTTACCGGATGCTGGCAGGCTTGAGCAATTGGGCAGAACTCGAGGCCAATTGCGACTGTGGACTCGGAGGCGCGGGGTCAAAAGACTGGGCTGCAAATGTCGAGAACGTGAGGCTACCTTCGTCTTATTAACAGCACCTATAGAACAGAGAATTATTGGAAGTACTGAGGCTCACGGTAAAGCCTCGCCTTGGTTTTTTCTTTTCTTTTCCGTTTCTTTTTCTTTGCAAGGACTTCACATCTATTAACTCACAAAGCACAACATGTCCAAACAAACATTCAATTGATCGTCGCCATCAAATTTTGATCAACGAACGGGTTTGCCGGGCACCTCATTGTCGACCGAGCTGTACTGCAACCGTAGTGCAAGTCAATGAGCTTGTGTACAAATATGAAGCCCATGGTAACCCTGTACCGTCTCAGTTCTCGCCCACTTCCAAGTTTCGCTCGCCAGCGTGCTTCGGGTTCCTCAGAACGTCCCCAACTATGCTTCGCCTCAAGTCAGCATTGATTGCTCTCCTCTGGGCGTGTATTCCAGCTCTAGGGGCCCAGGTGAACATCACTATTGACGACACCACTGGCGATGAAGTCACTGGTGTCAAGCCTATTTTCTCTCCGTCCACTCGTGGGCTTTGGAAAGACCAAACGTGCATCGACTGTCTTATTAATCCTGACGTTCGATTGACCGTCAGAAACACGTATACTGCAGCTACATACATTCCCGAGCTCGGAAAGATGTCTATTTCCTTGCGATTCAATGGTGCGTGTCATTGCCTTGCCAGCGATCCTGCCCCCAGACATAGTCTAAATTGATATCTCTAGGGACCGCGATCTACGTCTTTTTCATCCTTGTAAACAGCGCCGACCCTAGAGTGATCCCAGAGACAGAGTGCAGCTTTGTCCTGGACAACGGTCCTCCGCTTCCTTTCCGATATCCCTCTGATCGCACAAGTACCGGATACAAATACAACCAGTTGGTTTACAGCAATACTGGCCTCCCTGCGGGAGACCACTCGCTTGAAATTGTCACAGATAACTTGGACTATCGGGTGTATGTCAACTTCGATTATGCCCTATACACGTGCGTCGCACTCTTCACCTCTCAAGGAAGTGGGCTTTGACGAGAGTAATAGGCACGATGACGGAACTACCTCCAACGCTAGCCAAGGTAACACACCCACCGACCAAAGTGGCACACAGCAGAGTAAGGCTGCGAGCTCGGGCCTGTCCAAAGGGGCTCGGATCGGTGTAATTGTGGCTAGTGTGTTGGGATCCATCCTCCTACTCCTCGTCGGCGCGTTCATGTTCTTGCGATACCGCCGCAGCCGGCCGGAAAAAGAGGAACAGTATGTCGCACCACTGCCAGTGGGGGGCATCACTCCCTTCTCGGATCACGATTGGGACTACTACCCACAATCAAACTTTCAAAATCCTTCTATCACAAGCTCACAAAGCAAGGTGGTTATGCAGGAAGCTCCAGCAGGGAGGATGGTGACCCTCACAACGGAAACGAAAAGGGGGGTGCACTTGACTGTCAATGGGCAAGCAGAGGCGGAGGAGCAGGAACGGGTACGCCAAGCCAGACAAGCAGAAATCAATGAACGCCTACGTGCCCTTCAGCAGGAAATGGGTCAGCTACGGGCGAGCTCTGGAGGGAGGCAGCAAGACAGCGACAGCAGTGTACATGCTGTCACTGAGATGAGGGAGCAGATGGCACAAATGAATCAAGAGATCGAGGCTCTGAGGGAGAATCGGCGGTCGGAGTGGGCTATGGGCTTGACTAACGAGCCACCTCCAGGATATACTACGATGAGTATAGCCTCCCCGAATGCGGCGGACCGTGTACAGTGATGGCGAGTTGCATCTTCGCCTTCTTCTTCAGATGCGCATTCGACTATTTGTTGTAGATTATTGAGCGTCTATAGTATGAAATGGATAGTGTACATATCGTCATGTTGAATTTGCGGATATCTGCGAAATAGTCAGTCGACTCTCGTGTGTAGCAGTTGATGCAGAGTGATTCTGAGTTCTGGCGAAAGTCATGGGTTCTTGTACACCCTTTTCAGATCCTTTGGAACTTGCAGACCCTGGATTGGCGGTGTACGACATGCCAGTCACCACGCGGAAGGCAATGAATTTCGTGGCAAGAGCCTACCAGATGCACATTGTCAGCGCACCCACACAACAAATTGAATACTCGGACAGTGCACTCACGGATAAACACGTCCAGGTCGTCATTACAGGAACGCTAGTGGGCTTCACAGCTAAGCTCGGACTATATACAACAGCCGCTGCAACCCCGAATAAAGAGAAGACAAGTGCAGAATCGACCAGGATTGCACTGCTATCAGTGAACCGTTCCAAGCCGTCGTTCGACTCCTTGTTACTGAACCGGGCTTGTAGCAGGCGGAAAGCAATCAGGCTGGAAGAGTAAATGTTTGCGCCCGCGGATAGCGCTACCCATGCGCACCCGTATTGAAAGGGGACTGATTGTACGATGGAAGAACGCCGCAGGCCGACGAGGAGGACAATAGCAAGGGCTGCCAGTAGTAAGAACTCGAATTCAGCAAACATCCTGGCCTTGGGTACAGCTCAATGAGAAGTCTACTCACCAAAGGATGCAACACATGCAAACGATGGGAATAGAACGACAGAGATGTTTCTCTCCCAGACAAGATAGCAGCGATAAATCTTAACATGGACGTCAGACTTAGGTCTCGAAAGAACGCTTCTCGGACGCACCAAAAATACCGTCCCAACGAAACTAACGCCCATCTGACATACGGTAGCCCAGACGCTCACCCAACTGCCCATATTCTCAACAATGAACTCCTCGAATGCCGCCACTTCCGTCCCAGTGTTGATCAATAGGTCAGCCAAGTATACACTTGTCAAGACGTTGTACGCGCTGAATAGCGCTAAGACCGCGCATCCAATAATGAGGTAAGGGACTCTCGATTGCTTTCTTCTCCCCGAGCGCATCTCTCTGAACACCGAAAATCCATAAATGGACAAAAATAGGTGGATACCTAGGGAAGGGAAAGAAGTAGCTTAGCAAGGACGCAGCGGCAGCAGCACTATAAAGGACTCACCAGTGGTGATTAGAATGAGGTGAAGACTTGCATAGATGAGCTGCACCAAGTAGTGTGCGTGGTCGTCACCGAGATTGAATATATCGAACCCAGTCACCCCCAGCATGACTGCGAGCGGTATTCCAGGCAGAGGGCCGACGAAGGAGGGGAAAGCAACCGGGTCCTTGCTGTGCAGAGCACCAATACTTATATGCTGTCAGCTCAGGACCGGGAACCTAATGGGATAAGCGTTCGCGATGGACCAGGATGGACCATGGGGCTGAACTTTCTCCGGGAACAAAGATTTTCAATACGGAATGAGAACATCATCAGCGCCCTAACCGATTTCACCGCCCGGCGACAATCACTGATATACGCAATCGCTTCGGGAATGTAAATGTTTCAAGCACCATATGTACGGTGGAAGCTGTAAGGATGGCAATGTGCTCACAGTCCTCGTTTGTTCGGGCACAAGCCAAATCCGACTTCGAAACCTGCCAACACCAACCCTTCCGGCGAAAGCGGATTGCTACCCTTCTCGTTCTATCGAAAACATGACGATCCACCCAGAAGCCCGCTACTACGACTGCTGCTACTGCTACAACACATAACACATCGAAGTCCCACAAAACAGCCATTAGACCCTGCAATAGAACAACAAATATGCACACCGTGAATCGTCCTTCTCCTGGGCCGCCCCAAACACGTCTTCGGGTCGAACATCAGACACCAATTCATCATCAATTCGTACCCACCCTTCCTTTGGCTTTGTGTTAGAGTTAAAGCTCGGGTATCGGTTGGGATGGAGGACGTCAAGGGTATAATGCCCTCCTGAAGCAGAGAGACCATGGTGGTACAAAGCTATAAATAAAAACCGGCGTAAACATCCAACGAAGCGGATTTGTGGCACCAGTGGGCGCTGCTCACCTCCGAAAAGCTTATATCGAGTGGGTCCAGTCTTCTTCGCAGCGGGGGCCATCAGGTCTATCACAAGAACGTCACTTTCGAACTCAAAAAGCAAGCCTGAGCTAATAATATCTGCTTACCAGACCCAATCTCGAGCTCAGGCCCAAACTGTACCTGCTTCCCGACCTTGACGACACCCTTAACGTTCATATCATAGCAGAATCGCTTGATATGGAGGACAAGGATAGGTGGAAGAGATTCAATCAGTACTTGTTGAGTAGCTTCAACAGCAACGCCAGGCTGTGTCGGGATGGACACTTGGACCGGTTCAGGGTGTGAAATATACGAGAGTGCGTCTTGAATGGTTCGTATTTGCTCGCGCTGTGAAGAGGGTTATATCAATAAAGACTTCAATGAAGCAGAACAACGGTGACGGTGACAAACCTGAATGTCCAATCTCAACGATCTCCAGTCTTCTACGACAACGGAATCCTTCTGCCGGGGGGCACGGAGCGTCGAACGGGACTTGCCTCCGAAAATCCGCGTAATGGGTGATTCGGTGGCCTTGATCTAGGAGGAATGCAGGTACTCAGATTAAGCCGACACGGGATACAGAAATGAGTGGCTCACCGTTCTGGTAACGACAGTCCTGTTCTTCTTGCCCACTTCCATCCACCCTTCCTCTTTAGTCGGAACAGTTTCTGTTTCTTCCACCTGAGGTTTACTCGGCTGTGTCGAATTCAACATTGACAGAAGCTCTTCCTCAAGTGTGTCAAGGTAGAACCCGAGGAACTCTTCAGCGTCTTCTTGCTGGCCTCCCTACGAGCATAATCCGTCAGTCACCACACCCTTATACAAACGAACGAAGAGCGCCGGAGGAGATATACTCACCCTCATCGTATCAAACCTCTTCTTCTCCTTCATCGCGTCATAAATATACGTAGGCAAAAACGAATCGAGGTCCCAATCGTCGTCCATCTCCATCAGCTCTCTCTCCTTCCCTTTATTACCCCTTCCATACCCAGACCCAGAAGCAACTCCACTCGACTTGCCATTGGTCAATAAGGGTTTCTTCAGAGTGACGAACTCCTTCAAAAAGGTGGCAGTAGCCTCTACCAACGGCGTAACGGAAGAGGCTGAAGAACCGGAGGCTGTACTGTCTTTCTGGGTAGCTACTGCAGGAAGGAGCTTGCCCAGCTCAACGAACAACCGATGGAAAGGAGCGCAGTACAACAGAATCTGAAGAACCGCGTTGGCGAAACACATGTTGCCACTGTTCACCAAACCTCGAGGACGAATTCTCGAGGTGATGGGGGCATTGGAAGGGTTACTGGTAAGGAGATTGATGAGTTCAGTTTTTTTGGACGGCGAGACAGGTTGAGGAGGCGGAGATGAAGTAACTCCAGCCGGGATGGAGAATCCGACGATAGAAGAAGTGGGGAGAGCATTCTTGGTAGGGGTCGTCGTGGCCGACGAAGACTCTGCTGGACGCAACAGAGAAGCCCAAGACTTTTTTGGGGGCGCGGTGGGAGCGGGCGCAGGGGTAGGGGGCGCGGAAGTTGAGGCAGAGGGTTCAGCAACTGGCTCAGGAGTAGGCGCAGCCTCGACTTTCGGCGTCAAGACCTGCACTGCCGGAACGGGCGCCGGTGTGGGTGTAGAAGATACCTCTTGGTCCTTCGAGGACAAGTCAGATGATTCGGCGACAGAAGCAACCGAAGGTTGAGCTTCCTCAGTCACCTCCTCTGACTCAGGCTTCGATGGTTCTTTGACCTCGAGTTTTAGCGCAGTTTCTTCATGACCACCAGAAGTTGATATCGAGGTGTTTGTGGACTGAGGGGATCCCGGGACGGTGGGGGTGTCTGCGCTCTCTGTACCAGCGGAAGACGGCACCGTGGAGCTCGTTTGAGACGAAATGACATCTAGAAGGCCGTTTACCCGTGAAGCGGGAGGAGGCAGCTTCTTCTTCTTCTTCACGGGAGATGGGGGTGAGGATGCGGGCGGTGTTTTTGATTCTAGAGCACCGTCGATGATCTTTGGTGGGGGGCGCGCTTTAGGTGATATGATTATACCAGGCGCATTTGAGGGATCGCGAGGTCTACGGGACCAGACGGCCCACGACATCAATGGGTGGGCGGGTGATAATTCCGATGACGGTTCTACAGGCTCTGATAACCAAGTATTTTCGGGTTGGGACGAGGGCTCTTGGGTGTGTATTGTGCCCATCTGATTGTAGGCCGAAGACTGTGGTGCTGGGGTCGACAAGGATGGCTCGGGGGATGGTGGTGTCTCACGCTGTTCCTCCTCAGGTATGGAAAAATCGGATGGGCTCTCATTCACTTCTAGGCCATTGACAGGCCCCGCAGATCCCTCGGAAGGCTCGACGGAAGGTGGAATGGGCAATTGGGGGGGCACAGAAGGCTTTTGTGCACGGGGCGACATGATCGGAACGGGTCCAGGGGGTAGATGTGACACAACGGGGATCTCTGGTGAAGGATCGTAGTAACCAGATGAATTTACATGTGGAGGGGGCATCGCAGGTCGTTTCGGTGTTGGTGACATGGGCTGTGGTGTGTGCCGTGGTGGGGGCGTGAACGGAACAGCGGCAGGGTTAAGGTAACCGTATCCTTGTGAGAATGGAGGATTTCGCGAGTATGAATGTTGTGGTGGGTGCGGTGGCTGCATTGGCACAGGTGCAGGGTGATGCCCGTATGGTGGGTAGTACGGGTAGGGATTGTGGGGTGGGTTCCTAGAGTTGTAGGCAGGAGCCCCTCCACGTCCATTTGATCTAGAAGGCCCCGGATGGTGCTGTGGATTCAAGTGCGGGGGTGGCTGCGGGGGATACTGGTAAGCATATGGGTTGGGACCCGGGCTGTTCGATGTGTAGACTGGGGAATGCTGGTAGTATGATGGTCCTGGGCCATGTCCCCCATGAGGGTATGACGACTGTGGGCTGGTCATTATAGCTGTTTAAACCAAGATATGATACTACAGAACTCCATCAATAATCCTCCGTCGAGCAATAGGCAATAGCTAGATTGACTTACAGCGCTGAGTCGTAAAAGTCGTCTGACGAGCCGCGTGTTCTGGTGGCTGGCCCGATATTGGGTTGGCCAAATGCTTTGAGCTCACTGATGACGCTCAGCGCACCCAATTTCTGGATTTTGAGGGCTTTCGGGCGTATGGGGAGGATGGAGAAGGGGTAGAAAACAACATGCGCGACGCTGATTCATGGCAGAAGCAATTTGATGGCAACAAGGCCAAACAATCGAGACCCCTATCACTGAGCTCTACAGACTACCGTGCTCTCCTGCTCTCAACCTCAACCTCCTCTTCCTTGGGTTTATAAAAGGTGAAAGTGTCGATGACAGCAGGTATGTGGGAACCAGCTGCTGACTCTGACTCTAGAGCCACACTCGACGGCAACATGAGCAGGGACTTGGGGATCTCTAAATTACCTCTCGAACTGTTAACCGAAATTTTCCTCACCCTGGAAGCCTCCCTCTTCAACTACGGGGAAACTTATCCTCGCTCTTGGGAACGGCGGTGTCATATCCTCCCCCCATTAGGAGTGACCCATGTTTGCTCCAGCTGGAGAAACATCCTTTTGAAATATCCTCCCTATTGGACGAAAATAGTCGTGGGTGGTATTTTCCAGCCAGATTCACAGCACTGGGTCAGCGAGCTCGTCCACCGCTCACGGGGCTTACCGCTCGACATCAAAGTCATCTCGCATCCCCACTCGTTTGGTTACAATATTGATTGTATCATGGAACACATTGCGCAGATTCGGTCGTTAGAGTTGGCGGATGCTGGTTTCCTTGCCCTCACAGAATACCGGAAAGGCAGCATTCTTCTTCAGGCGCCTCTGCTGGAACAAGTCGTTCTTCGAAATTATGCATTCGAGGACAACTATCACAACTTTCATCTTGGGATGCCTAGAAGCTTCGTGGAGGACCCGTTGTGGCGAATCGAGGCGCCAAAGATCACGCGATATTCGAGTGGACCAGGATTCTCTCCCTACGTGGTCACCAAATTCACGGCCATCACTAAACTGGAAGTTTTTGGTTCAGGGGAAAATGAAGCGCTCTTACCCAGCAATATCTTTTTCCGCGCTCTCTCGGAGCTGCATCACCTAGAAAATCTCGCTTGGATAACGCCCCTCGAATCCAGTCACCCTTTTAATGGACCAACCGTCCACCTTTCTCACCTGAGAAGCGTCACCTTGGGCATCGATCCCCGTCCGCTGTTGGATTTTCTCCGCTGGGTCGAATTTGGCGCCAGTTGCACAGTCGACCTGAAGATCGATACTAGTTGGATTGACCGCCCACCCCATTCGGACGTCGACGAGCTTGCACGAGCCATCTCGGACCAGGAGAAGAAGATGAAAGTCTACAAAGACCAAAAGACTACCGTCAATCTAAAGTTCTCCCGTAAAGATCCATTTGTTTTCGAGTTGATCCACTCTCAGCGCCAACTGGAAGGCGTGGTGATAGCACCTCCAGCATCGCCGAATATCCGACTATCAGTCGAGCGCGAGAAGGGCGACCTGCTATCTCGCGTCCTTACTCTTTTCTGCTCCTCCCTTCACATCGTCCTCAACGAAGCAAACATATCGGATGTCAAGGTTGCCTGGATGGAAAATTTGGAAGACGTCTTTGCCCGCTTCTCCTTGACATGTATTTTCGCAGCATGGCGGCCGGATAGGCGCGTAGTAATGGAAGCGGTAACTGAACTCACAGTTCACAACGTTCACTGGATGTTCTTCGATGACCTTGGGTTCACGGGTCTGTGCCCTTCTCTTCAAACCCTCCGCATCACCGGCGCAGGCACGATGGACTCCCGGGAGGCCGATATGCAAAAAATTTCGATCAGGGCATTGAGAGGCTTGGGAGGAAACCTGCAGGTAGTGGACATTCGTGGCCTCGATCCAAAGAGCGCCCTATACACCTCTTTGGTCAATGCTGTCGAGTGTGCAACCTTTGAGCCCACACTTCTTACATGAGGGGACGATTCGAGGCTGGGCTTGAGAGGGGGTCGACAAGGTTGCGGTGAACAGGGTCGATGAAATCAGGGAAGCTTCAAAGTACCATACGATTTTTCTGCGTGATGATATTTTCATTTTAGCATCGAGCAGATTATTTTTATTTGTTAATCATAAGATCGGGCCCCAATACAAGCTAATCTACCTACCTGTGTAATCCCTCACATGCGACATTCCGGTTGAGACAGACCTTCCTCGATTCCCCAAATTGGGGAGACCTTTCCCTCTTCAAGTAACCTGAGTCGGTTCCCAGCTAGAGGACGATGCTCACAATTTTACGAGCAAAAAAAAGAGTCACACCATCATATCCTCAGGCTACGATGAACGATATTACAGGGCGGTCAATACAAGTACAAGACTAAGGTATATTCTAACAACACGGCTTCAGCGGTTCAAGTTGAAGGGTTCTCATGACAAGATTCTACGAGTATCGTGTCCCAGAATCGTACTTGTATCATTGGTTCGGACTTCACTGCTCCCTTTTGCAAAGATAATTTGTTGAGATAAAACAGCGTCCGTCGGCGACGATTCAAGACTTGTCAACCACGCACGGCCGGTCATAACACGGAATATGATGAGTTGAGGTGAGAGTGCCTGTTAAAAAAGAGGGGGTATTTGATCGATTTATTGAGCCACGCAGTTAGATTAAATTTAAAGGCAAAGCGGAGAAATTTACGCACGCAAAATGCGAACCAAGCCTCATTCAAGGCAGAGACTTCGTGGCCAACAGCCTTGACCACGCCGGCTGCAATACCCAGCACACTGAAGGGTAAAGCGGACTCGAGGAGAATCGCAACTATGCCTGTGTATATCCGGACGCTCTCTTTGCTGAGAGCTCGGGCCAAGCGCTTTTGTTCGTTGATGAGATTGTAGGATATTGAGGTGGTGACGAAAATGTTGACGGCGACAGACAGTAAGAACCAAGCCGTGCCCCATGTCGTGTTTCCGGTCATTCCACCGAGCCTGGAGTACCCTTCGAGAGATGCTTGTGAGACCAGGTAGAGGATCGAAGTGACTGTGATCGGGTCGTGCACGAGTAATCAGACCATTGCTTACCAGAACTCCGAAGTGACAGCGCTACTCACCGATCGAAGCCAGGTAAATAAGGGCCGCTGGCACAGTAACGATCCATGGATGGAATGTCCTGCAGATCACAAAGCACCGGTACAGCTATAGCCACCGTTTAGCCTGGCCCACGCAGAACTGGACTTGCAGAACAACCAACTCACCAAAATTCCATTTCCGAGGATACTCATCGCCACTTGCGCAGCGGTGCTCGTCGCAACGAGTCTCCACGTTCTGGGCTGCTTGATAATGAAGATGATGGATCTGCCCCTTTGAGAGACGACCATGTCCGAGAAATTCGCTGAGTCGACGGCCGCGTGAATAGTGTAAAGTCCTGTGATAAGGTAGGTCGCTAGAATGAAGGGTATCCGTCCCTTCCTCCGTTCGATAGGTGTTCTCTTGAATGCCATGATCGTAGAGTGGCAAAGGCAAAGTTGTATGCCTGGTTTGGGAGCATCATTACCCCTTCATCATCAACAAAACTCAACGAAACGCACCTATCACAACAAAGGCGATATGTGTGTTGGCGAACATTGATCTAAGGATGCCAGCATACTCTCGCAAAGAGCGGCTGGGTAACGGCACCTCGGACGAGGTCATTCTGACAGATCACAGCGCCGGGCGAGCATGTAGCTCTGCAAAAACCTAGGAAGAAGTGGTTTGAGGTGGATACCGGGAAGAAAGGAAGGCAATCATTGCCAGCGCTGGTTTACCTCGCCGGAGTATCGCTCGTTTTTAGTTAACGTTGTGAGCTGTAAATACCATCGTCAATCGGATATTTTCTGACCCCTTTTGGACTAGAGAGCATGGTCTGACCCTGACCTTCAGAGTAGACTGAGTAAGCGGGCGTGACGCATTGAAGTAAGGACCGCAGCCTTGCCGCAGCATGAGTGCAATGCAATTCGGAGCGGGATGAAGTTGAAGTCTGCGGAAGTCCGATTGGTCACTAGTTTGCCGGCGCCGGCTACTATGTAGACTCAACTGACGTCACAATCTTCGATCCAGATGTTATGCTACTTCCAGTTCATGCAAAGCCGTATTGCAGAGCCATGGTACGGATAATAAGGTATTTAGCTCGCGAAACCAGCACTAACTTAATAGGTAGTGCTCAGTGGCCTCTATGGTCCATCGTCTTCCAGGGAAGGAGAAGTTGACTCAGGATAGGCGGCGTCATCTTTCGCAAACGCGATAGGGCGCGAAAGAGCAGAGTCCGACGAGGAGGCTTCCAAACCGCTCGACCAGGCACGCCCAGTCATAACGCGGAATATAATGAGCTGAGGTGAGAGTGCCTACAGGTTTGATCAGTAACGTCCTTTGCACTGCAAGTTTCCAAACGATACTCACACAGAATGCAAACCATGCCTCAACCAACGCATCCGAAAGATCCGGGTTTAGATATCCAACAGCATGCATCACCCCAGCGACAATTCCTAACACAGTGAACGGCAAAGCGGACTCGATCAGTATGGCCACGACATCCGTGTAAACCCGAACTCTGTGCGTATCAAGAACCCTCCCCAGTCTTTTTTGTTCTCGCACGATCCTCGAAGTGATGAGGGCAGTGACCAGAACGTTCACAGCAACGGAAAGTAGGAACCATGTTGTACCCCACACGGTATCGCCTAACGCTCCACCGAGGTCGATGCTTACGAGCGGAGATGCGCTAGCTGTCAAGGAAAGAACGGCCATCACTGGACGGAGGTCAGTACTGCTCCTGACACTGCCCTTGAATTTAAGCCCGAGTTTGCTCACCTATGGAGATGAGGAAAATGACGGTAGGCAGAATAGGGACCCAGAGACGACCCTCCCAAATCACATAGCACCTATAGATCTAAGAATTCTGGAGTCAAATGCTCGATGTAGTCCGCCGAAACCGGAGGGGGCGCACCAAGATGCCATTGCCAATTATGTCCAACGCAACCCCGGTCGCTGAGCCACCCGTCATGCGGTTCATCGTCTTGATTCTAAGGAGGTACACAAAAATGCTTTCACCCCTCCATGGCCCAATCAGCAGTTCCGACAGGGTGATGGACTCGAGCGCTGCATGGACGATGTAGAGCGCTGTTATGAGAACCATTACAACCAGGAAGGGGGCCTTGTTTCTTCTCCTCTCTTTGGGCGTTCTGGTGAGCGCAACAAAGCTTAACCGGCACAGACAAAGTTGGAGGCCTAGAAGAAGGTGAGCAAGCGTGCGCGGGAAGGTCAATACCAAAAAGACTTGCCAATGACCACGAAGCTAATGTGTATCATGGCGTACATTGCGATGAGCATCCGGGCATTTGGCCTTGAAGAGAGCGGAAGGGGTGATTCTGAGACCATTCTGGCTTGAAGACGAGACAGTGGCAGAGCAGAAGAACGGCCAGCGCTCAAGTTGACAAGTTCGATTTAAACATTTATATGCTCTCATTTTACGGCACTGTCATTCAGACTTTCGGGCGCTCCGGTTAGGACAATTGGCGCTCAATGAAGGAAACGGAGCACTCCTTTTGGGTCTTTGTCCGAAAGAACAAATGGGTTTTATGTGGTCGTCGTAGCTTATCATCGACGTACATCTGTTCGCCAGAAAAGGTTCACTCTCCTTCGCACTGCTCACGCTCTCCAAAAATGTGTCCAGTGTGCTACGAGGTCTATTTCAAAGTCTGTCTACGTCTACTATGGGGGCATCCGACATGGCTGTGGGGATCGAGCTACAAGGTGGCCCGGCCTTTGCGAATTGCGATCAATCATCCTCTTCACTCAAAGCTGTGCTTTGTTCGCCAGGTTGCTTCGCAAAATCTATGGGGCGCGACAAGACGATGTCACCCGTCGATCCGTCAAGATCCTTCATCCATGCTCGGCCTGTCATGACACGAAATATGATGAAATGAGGTGCAAGTGTCTAATCGTGAAAGCGAAGAGTGAGTGAAGTCAGTTTAACAGAATAGAAGTAAATGTGAAAGATAGGACTACGCACGCAAAAGGCAAACCAAGCCTCGTCAAACGCGCTTGATACTTGTAATCCTAAGGCATTTATAACCCCGGCCACGATACCTAGAACGGTGAACGGCAAAGCCGACTCGATGAGAATAGCAACGATGCTCGTGTAAACCTGAACGGATTTTTCGTTGAGAACTTTACGCAGGCGCCTTTGAGCCCGCATAATTTTCAGACAAATGAGGAAGGTAACGAGAATGTTGACAGCGACAGAGAGTATAAACCATGCTGTTCCCCATGCCTTGGCGGCTGGAGTTCCACCGAGTGAGGCGAGTGCTCTTAACGACACTCCTGAGATAAGGTAAAGGATAGACATAGCTATAGAGATGTGAAATATGCGTAGAAAATTTTGTTGTTAGTAAACACTGCAAACAACACCTCGGAGAGTACGCACCAATCGAGATAAGGTAAATTGATACCGGTGCGATGAGAACCCAGAGGTTCGTATGCCAAATCACATAGCATCGATAAAGCTATGTTTTCGTTGAGTTCGACCGCGCTGAGAAAATCAAAGCGAAAACTAACCAAGATGCCATTCCCAATGATGCTTGCCACAACTTCCGCCGCCGTGCTGAGGGTGAACCGTTTCGCTGTCTGAGGTCTATTGAGGTATACCTCGATACGCCTCTGTCGTTGTGATATCATCATCCCCGAGTAGCTTATCGAGTCTGACACCGCGTGCAGGATATATAAAAAGGTCAAAACGAAAGCCAGCACCATGAAGGGCAGTCTCTCTCTCTTCCTTTCCACAGGTGTCCTCCGGAAGGCGAGCAAAGTAACATAGCAGAGACAAAGTTGAGTTCCTAAGATGGAAGTGAGATCCTTGGTGCCGTCGCTCCTGAGCTGAAGTAGACTCGCCTATCGCGATGTAACCGAGGTGGACGTTCACATACATCGCTTTTATGAACACATTATAGTCTCCCAGCGAGAAGGGTTGTGAATCGAGTGCCTCTGGCATCCAGACTGGAGAGGGGTCACAGTGACAAGCGTGGACGGCTGGAAGACGTCTCCATAGTTTATCTATAAGTATCTCATCGGATGTTGTGTAGAGCGGAGGTTATCTAGTTCCGCCGCATGTTTAAGTTCAATCTTTGAATCGAAGTGGCAGAGTAAGGCTGGGCCCTATCAGTTGGGCGTTACCAACCGGCGACGCCGAGGAGCATGACCATTATGGGAAGATGTCATGGGTGAGGATTGTCCGTCTCTGCCAATAAGGATGGCTTTGAAGGTGGAGAGCCATCTGGAATTGCCGTCGCTGAAGCTAGTGGGTCAATCAAAAGTGCAAATGCGCGGCGCTCTCGCTTCGCCTATGTTTTCGGAAACACCCGATGATTGACTGGCACGTGGTCTATGAGATTTCTAAGCAATTTGATGATCAATGATGATCAGCGCCCATGGTGTCTATAGGCTCCTGGCGAGTCCAAGATCCCCAGGGCAGAAATTCTCGCCATGTCGAAAGAGATGGATACCGTCAAGATTTCCGGGGCTCACAGCAAGGAATGCGAAGATTCTAGGCTAGAGTTCAGCATCGACTCCTCTATGTGGCAATGATGTCCGTCTGTCCAAAGTGGGCGTCAGCAGAAAATGCAATCAGGCGCCCTGCTCAAGAACATGCCAAATTGAAACAGGGTTTGGTTGGCTGTGTCAACTCAGCTGATCATTATCCGGGCGCTGGCTCTCCCTGTCTTCTTGACCGTCTTCCACGAAGGTGCCCCAATGTCGAGAACACGGTGGGTAGTGTTTGACGATTCGCATCGCGACATTGTCTACGAGGGGTCTTGGTCGACCCGGGAAGACACTTTCACTGGACTTGGTACTCGTGGACCGACCTACCGTGGCTCTCAGCACTCGACTAACGGGGCTGCCAGCCTTTCGTTCCCCTTCGTCGGTAAGGACTATCGATTCCTGGACTTGGGATACCATTCTGACCTTCCAACGTGGCAGGCTCGCAATTGACGGTACTAGGAACAAGCAACATCTTGAATTCATCAGCAAGTACGGAGGCATGGTGGCAATGCCTAGTGGACGGTGTCCCCATCCCTACTCAACGTCCCTCTCCATCCCACGAGAACAACTGGCCGTTGTGCTACACCTACAACCAAACCTTTGCCCGACATACGCTCACACTCAATGTTCCCGCCAGTGACCGGACCTTTTTGCTGGACCAGATTCGGTACCTGCCCCTCGCGAACATGACAACGGTTCTCCAGCACGCATCAGTCGTCATCGAACAAACGGATCCAAGCATCCAATATGCTTCCGGGGATTGGCAGGCTGCAGATGATGCAATGCTGGCTTTGCAGGCGGGATCTACCGTCAACGTCAAATTCACCGGGACCAAGTTAACTTGGGTTGGCCAGATTGTGGGTGGACTGCCTTCTGATCCTTCGAGCGGAACGTACACCCTCGACAGCAGAAGTCCAGTTCGGTTTACATGGAACGGATCGAGCGCCATCCCGACGACCCAGCTCTACCAAACCTTCTTCGAAACCCCCGATCTCGATATGGGAACACACACTCTTACTGTGACCCATCAAGGTACCTCTGCTCCCATTGTGTTGGACTACCTTCTCGTCGAAGATGGGGACATCATCGCAGCCACCCCTGGGGATCCAGCGCCTTCGAGCACTGCCGTTGTACCTGGTGATACCACCGCCCCTCCCTCAACATCCAGTTCCGGATCCAAAACCCCCGTTGGCGCAATCGTCGGAGGGGTCCTTGGTGGTATTGCGTTGATTGGAATATTTGTACTGGCCTTTTTCTTCCTCAGGAGGCGTACATCAGCTCGACGGGGCCTGGATGAGAAGGTCTCGAATCCATACTATTCCCCGGACATCAATGGCTCGCGCCCATCTAATCCTCAGCCGTTATACCCACCACCATCCCCTCCTCATCCCCACGTCGTAGCCCAAAACTCTTTCACATCCCTCCCTATGGCTCAATCTAATACCACAGGTGGCTCCATCCCAGGTCAATATCCTGTCCTTTATAGGCCGGATGGTACGGACTACTACGGGGCAACGCAACCATCCGCGACTGAAGGTGTCCAGAGGCTCGCGCCGTTGAGGAGGACGCCTGGTGGCTCCGAGACTTCAACGGTACCTCTCATGACCAACATGGGATCGTCCCCGGCTTCTGCTTTTTCGAACAGCACCAATGCCGAAGATCACCGCATGTCTATGAACCCAACGCTTTATAGTGGGCCTGTGGGCCCGTTGGTTGCGCACCCTACGGCGGCGTATTCCCCCAACTACAGTCCGTCCCCTCAAGGACCCACCCATCCTGAATACGTTTGATCTGGCTTAATTGACGTTTCTCTCACCTCCGTTCCTCCATCGGACACCTCTCCCTCTGAACTCATTTGTATTAAGGCATCTTTTCTGTTTGGTCGTACTCGAGCTGGTGTTTTGGATTCGTCCTCGAGGAGGCGGATACTTTCATCTGAGCTGAAGGTTAATAATGAGCTGCGATGATAGATAAGTCTATACGACAGGTCTGCGAAGATTGCTAAATACTAGATGCTAACGCCAAGAAGATACTCCGCGTATACGCATACAAGGGGAGCATTGACACACAAACCAATGGTCGAAGGACGGTATAGCCCAATTATGACTCTGGTAGAGATGGGAGGTCCCATTCGGAACGGGGTATCCACACTGCATGTCGTGCTCGCCATGTCACTGCTTCGCGCGGCGTGATATGCTGCCCGAATACTGCGAGCTTGAACCATTCTAGCAACTCCTTCTGGTTCACTGAAATCTTTGGGTTCAGCGTACTTCGGCTGTATCGACACCAGAGTGCAGTCAAGAGTCTGAGCCTGTATGAAGCGAAATCTCGGCTAGCGACCAGTGCTGGTGCCAGAAAAAGCAACATGTAATCTGTGGGTGTGCTTTGCAGGAGCCCTGCCTCAGCAAATCAAATTGAGTGCGTTGACCTGGAAAGGAGAGACATATACGTATATACATACCCTCCGAGATAAGTCGAGTGAGTAACTCTACGTGGCCTTCCAGCCCAACTTTCTCAGCGTCGAGTGCTCTGGCAGCTATGCCAAGCGCAATTGTTCGGCGGGCTAACGAAACACGTCAGTCGCTCTGGACGCGATCACCAGAGAGATCTTACCGGTCTCATCCACCGATATCCGAGTGAGTAGTTTGACCACAGGTGCTCTCAAGCTTTCAACTTCGAGCAACCCCATGAATTTGATTGCAAGGCGAATAATCGGTTGACTGAGTACTAAGGGCGCTCCTCTTGAGTTGCAAGTCGCTTATGATACCCCAGCTACAAAGTCAACTTACATGTTGATTCTTGGGAAACCAAGGCCACCAGTAAATGGATCGCAGTGACCCGAAGACTTTCAGCGCCATCAGGCTTATCATCGAATGCCAACCCGATAATCCCAGGTATAGCCGAAAGCAAAACCTCAGGGTCCGGCCAATAATGTTTGGGACCGGTTAGGAACGTTGAATCGTCAGATCGTTTTGCGCATAGTTTCAGAAGGAGCTCAAGGCAAGTCCCCCGAGCAGACGGTGATTCGTTCTGGAGCATTGTCGTCAAAGCACGTACCACAGCTGTGGCGGTCTCTTTTGGAATCGCAACTGCAGGCTCACAGTTAGTGCCCAAATCAAGAATCAAGGTCTACTTCAAGATATTCACCCGTTTCTATGAGTTGCATGGCGATAGCCTTTCCGGAGCCATTGAGGAACGCCACTGTTGGAGGGATCGTGATCAGGACGTCTGCTCCAATGGTCAGTAAGACAAGACAAGAAAAACATCTGCTCTGACTTTTTACGATTTCGTCGTCCGCGGAATCCGTTGACAGTAGCCTTTTCACGACATCACCGAGGCGTTTATCTCCTCCCAGTAAAGCTGTTTTGAACAGTTGAGAGATCGAAGGGAAAACAATATCGGTGAATCGTTCTGTAGACATAAGATCGGTAAGGGTGCTGTCGGGAGTCACGGGAGCACAAAATACCTTTTGAATTCTCCTCAGTCAGACTGTCTACGACTGACAACGCGTTCTCGCGGAATTGAGGATTCTCCGTATCCTTCAGAGTGTTCTCAATGATCTTTGTCAAGAACGTTTTGATAGGATTTCCGAAGAGCAGGGCTGGATGATTGGTCGTTTTAGATTGATGCAGGGCAGACAAACAAGCTTGACATACACCCCGTCGCCGTGGTAGCTTTGTAAGCCGCCTTCAAAACTTGTAGGGCAGCAGTTCGGATGTCCCCTGATTTATCTTCAATGGTGATATCCACCAGCCGAGAGATGATTTGCGAATCCCCTACAACAAAGACTTATAGCCGAGCACCGTATCTTAAGCGAAGATACGCACTGCTTCGCCCCAAGAGATTTTCGTATTTAAGCCCAGAATAATCTTTACCTCGATTAGACATGATGTGTGACGTCAAGATAGCCTTGAGGCCTACCATCGTGGACTATCAGGCGGGCAAATAGATTCACAGCCGCCGAGCGAACGGTGGATAACGCAGTGGGCTCCAGTGCTATCTCGATGGCCTTGGGCAAGATACTGTCGATTGGGTCAGGGAGTTTGACTGTCCAGATGATTTGAATACGACTGGCCTCGTTTTAGCGAAGGTAGGCTCACCGTTCTGGAACAAAGAATATAATGACCGGGGCGACGCGAATGTGCTGTCGCTCGGTCCCTCTTTCAATACTACCTCGATGAGCTTCGGCAAAGCTCGGAACTCGACTATTGGGAGTACAGTGAGCATGCTGAGACACGGCAGCGGGTTAAGAGTACAGACCATGGCGACTCAGTAGTGATATTATCTGAACCCACAGCTCGTACCCTTCCCGGACCTCGTTTGATCGAAAATCTTTAAGCGAGTGGGCAATGAGTGTCCGAATGGAAATGATCAGTTAAAATTGACCTTTTCCCTGAGCGCTGGGTGGTGCTGTGATCGTTTTCAGCACCGTCAGAACGCGGTCAGGATCTTCCGTAGAGGTAGCGGAAAGCCGAACACCTAGGGCTTCCCCTAGCTTCGCTGCTATTGATCGCCTCGAACTAGCTACAAAGGAAGTCAATAAGCTGATATCGAGAAAATAGCAGAGCAATATGAATGTCACCATCTTCCAGTCCCTGCCGTAATACTTGTACCGCCTCAGCCTGCATGTCGGAGTCACCGTCCCTGACTGCAACATTAAGCAAGGTAATGAGTGCGGGAGACTCGGCTAGGAGAAGGAGTCAGATTGTGCAGTGTAGACGCGCTCTGGCTAATCTATCCTCACCGTTTTCGATTTGAGTACCAGCGAGTTTGATCCACGATTGGCGGACTTTCCAACTGCGGTCCTTGATACCTTCATTGAAATGCTCCTTCACCATAGTTTCTACGTATTCACAACATCCTCCTTTTGGTGGTTGGTCTCGTTCACCGTCCCGGACCTTTAAGAGGTTCCGAAAGGTATTGATAGCCTCGGAGCGACAGTCATGGTCGGAATCCGATGCTGCATTAGAAGAGAGTTGCTGAAGAACCTTGTCCGGCAAACCATCTGTCGCCGTATTCAGTACGTCGGGGTCTTCAAGGGGGGTGATTGACTGCGCACCGTCCGTTAAAATCCCTACGGAGGATAGCAGCTGCATAAAAGTCAAACGAACTCTCCAAGAACCAAAAGCCCAATCCGATGTATCCAAAAAAAACTCGTAGTGTTTGATAACCCCATCCCTCAGCTCGCTAGTGAAACCTCGTGACAACGTTGTTACCAGAAGATGCGCAAAATGTGGATGTACTGTACTTACTACAGCTAGGTTCCTTCGCGAGAAGAATCAAGGATCTGAGGCACGCGCATTTGACCTTGGTGTCAGGATCATGCCTTGCCATTTCAAATAGGATGGTTGGTGCATCTTGGAATTCGCCCGGGTCTGAAGAGGCTTCCTTAAAATCTTTTCCTATAAGTGAAAGGGGTGCCGTTACCGTATGTAGCGATGGTTGCGAGGATATCAGCCCAAATCCAAATCCCTGCCTGACCTCCTCGAGGAAGCAGCGATTCCATGTCGAGAATGGAGTAAAGACTTTGCCGCTCATCATCATGTTCGTCACGATTGCCCTGTTCCACGGGTTTCTGTTCGGAGCTAGCTTTGATCCCTTTCCTCAGATCATCTGCTACACCTTTGAGAATCTTGTCAACCTTTTTCTTCAATGTTGCTACGCATGGAAAGGGTTACTGCTGACTAGTGACAGACAAAGCGATTCACACACACGTTTTTGTGAAAAAGCCACCAACAGTTTAATCCATTGTGCTGTGCGGGGCCAGCTCCTACGAGAGCCTTGAATTGTTACCTCAAGGGCTTGCGGCAAGACGTCTTTAAGTGCCGAAATATACTTTGGATCTTAGCTCCAAACGTCAAAGCCAGTTTTATGAGCGTGTCCTCGGACCTACCGTCTTGCGCTCCTGAAGGTCCAAAATCCCTGTGGACGGTTTTCCACGCCTCAGAGTCGTCGCTCGTGCTCAGGTAAAGTTCAACAAGAATCGGAGCGACCTCGGGAAACGACGCTAGATGAAAGTTTCAGTACGAAAATGGCTATCAGCATCTACTTTTGAACGATAGCCTTACTAAGTTTGACCACGTCGTGCAAGAAACGAATCCATAGCGACCGTACTCCGGGCCGAGTCCTTGCGGAGTAGAACAAACTATACGGTGTTTGAGCCTCCACCACTTGATCCTTCACTGATCCTATGGCGGACTTGACCACCTCCAACGTGTCCGCTATCGTGGGCTTCAGCTGAGACAGGCATTCCCTTCTCTCTCTATATCAGGCATTACGCACCACTCAACCTGGAGCGATCGCGTTGACATATCATTGACATCAGCTTGGTCGCAAAGCACCGAACGTCGTCACTGCGATCAGTGCCAGCCCAGTTGATGAGCCTTTCGAATGCTTCATTGCTGAAATTGGCTAAGACGTGGAGGCGTCATTGATGCAAGAAGCCCCCAGTTGGAATTGCTTACCGTGGTCAATGAAAAACTCCAGTACCAGCAAGGCATTGAGACGAATCGATGACGAGTCGGACCATATCCACCTCTTAGCCCCCGATTCAGATATTTCCAACCAGCCTATTGCGTTGGCCTTGAGACAGCCGACTAAGCGGACTACGATAGGCGATTATTAGTCACAATCAGAAAGCAGCCTGTCCTAGCTCTGATGCTCACCATCCTCGCTCAACTGCTTGAGAAGGGTCTGGGCAGTCTTTGCGATGGAACCGTCATCGTCAAGAATGGCAATCTGGACGATCTTCTCGAACACAAAGGGGAATATGTCGACAAGCAGACTGTTATGTGGGGAGTACTTCCACAGAAAAGCGTACGGCGGTTTTTCCGGAGCATCTTCAGACCCATCGTAATTGCGAAGTTCCGAGAGCTTGTTCAATGTATGGAGACGCTTTCGTGTCTCTGGGTTATCCAATCCTGCACCGAAAGACCTTGGTATGGCTTTCTTGAGCTCTTCTTCAGAAAAATCTTCAAGCGTTACTAAGAACGTGGTGGTCAGCTTGACAGAGTCTGACGGCAAAGCGAATTGTGTAAATCACCACTGCCAATCGACGATAGTTCGCTCACCAAGTCCCATGCGGGCTGGCGAACATCTGGCCAATCAGCATTTAGGGCGACCTCTACCAAGCCTGGAACACACTGATGGATGATAAGGTTGAGGAGACTGAGTCCTGAAGCGACGTGTAATTTCCAAAGGTGACGAATAAACCTAACAGTGCGCAGACACTGCTCCAGCTCGCGATGAAACCCTGAGTCAATGCTAGCACACAGGGCAGTGGTCACCATTGTCTTCGAATTTTCTGAAGATTCCGCCAGATTCACTAGTATTTCTAGCCCATCCTCTCTGATGCCCTCGTCCTGGTAGACAATTATGTTCGAGATGACCGAGATTGGAGTTTCACCGAAGAGATCCGCTGTAATCAAATTGTCAGTGATGTCGGCGAATCGAATGGGAAGGTTGATCTTCCTCACGCTTTAAACCTGGAACTTGTTTCAGCATTCTGATCGCGTGAAGTTGAAAAGTGCGATTGGTTGCAGCTAAACCTGACACAATGGCCTCCAAAATACCATGCTCTTCATGAGTTTCGCGTTCTGCGCTCCGAATCAGAGACGGCGAGTTATTGATGGCATCCACGGCCATGTCTTCCCAGGTAGAGACTTGAGGCCTCTTAAACGATTATGGTTTTCATCGAAAGGACCCGAGACTTACCCATGACTGAAGAAAGCTTCGATAAAACATTCGCTGCCTGTCCGTCAATCCCTTGTTCGCTTGGGCGCGTCTCTTCTGCAGCGCACGCAGCTATTAACAACATTAATGTCAACTGATAGAGACTAGGATAGACAGAAAATTGTAATTACCTTTAGCAATGGACAGCCCAAGAACTAACGAGCTGGCCTTCATAACGTTGTTTTCGGCTTGAAGGACGCCGCGGCAAGCAGCGAGCATCACGTGCAGTCGGTGACTAGACCGGATATCCCCTCGAAAAACCTCCCAAGGCACCTCCATCTCCGTGTGATGAATATCGACGAGATGGGGAGGCAGAGCCTGAGGACTATCGGCATGGATTTGCTTGAAAAGGCATAGGATTTCTAATCTGAGGGCCAATTGTAACGGACGAAGGGGTTCGGGTAAGGGGTTATTCCGTCGATGAAGGGGGTTGCCAGGCTCGAGTAATGTGGCCAAAGCGGGAAGAAGGGTCGGGTAGTTTTTTAAATCGAATTCCACCTTGAGCCGATCCGCCTCGAACTGGTGAGCAAAACGCAGAAACACTAGGAGGTAATTTGAGAGATTTTCCTTCTGTCGGTACAAGTCATCGGTTGGCATCGAGGCACAGAGCCTGAAGCATGCTAGCATGCGTTCAGGGGCATCATTGCGACAGAGGACCTGCACCCGTTCCTCCCTAAAGTCAGGGAGAGTCAACTCTGCGACAGCCTGGTCCACTCGTGACGCATCCGGGGACTGAATCAGGTGAGCGTAGAAGATCTCACCCAAGCATTCATTGATGTCCTTGATGTTGACCGTGTGGGTAGCCTGCGTCCACAGAATCTTGAGGGACACGAGGTCGGAAAGGGGGGTCCGGAAAGATGATAGTGAAGTGACAAGGGGAAGAAAACCCATGAAAAGATAAATGAGGAATCCGATAAGACAAAGTGCCAGGAGGACGTGTCCAAGAGTCTGCTGGTCGTTCCAGCCCTGCACGATCAGACCGACGAGGAACATAATAGAGGCTATCTGAATCAGCAAGAACATGAGGGTGATTGCTGGCTGCAGGTAGGAGGTGGATTCGATATCCAGCTTGTAACGTCTGTAAGCATCGGATGCTTGGCGCCTGGTGCTGGTTGGGATGAGGTTAGCTAACCAGGCCTTTGCAAGGATCCCCATGATCGCGCTGAAGAGGGTGAGATAAAGGCTGACGAGCCAGAGCGCACTTATCCAAGTCGCGGAAACAGGGATGTGTACGATATCGATGACGGAGGACCCAGGGTTCCGCAGAACGTCACGAATATCGCTGAGCAGATTCTGCTCCGAGTCGATTTGAATGTCGCGCCTGGCGTCGATGACAAAGGAGGACACCACTCCAGCGAATAGACCAGCCTGCACAAAAGGTCAACCAAACACGCCAGGCTAGTCATCATCTAGATTTGGCTACACACGAATATAAGAATGGAATCCAATAAGCCTGATTTCATGAGTTCGACTCTTTCTTTCGCTGCCCGTTCAGCATCTTCGAGATAAAGGGCCCAGATCTTGGAGTCGTAGTTGAACTCGCGATCGGGGGTTTGGACTGGAACATCAATCGTATCGTGCTAACGCTTTGGGTCAGGAGAGAGCGACTACGGAGAAGCAATGGGGAGACTTACGGGTGACTCAGACATGCTACGCTAGAAAGTGGGATGTGGATGTAGGGCTAGTGCACGGAATATATAGTAAATCATGATACGGGGCCTTCTAGCCGACCTTATCTCTTGTCAGTTGGAATGTATGATTTCCGGTTTGGATGGACATTCTCAACTCAGGCGCTTAACCTTAACATGAATCGTCCAATCGTCACGGTCGTCAAAGATCTTCTTCCAATCTTGAGCAAATCATGCCATACTGGCGTCATTATGAAACAGTATTAGGATCAAATAAACCCACGTATAGGCGCGAAATCTCACCTGCCTCCAAATCACCAGCAGACTCGGAGGGTTGCATGTATTCTCAATCCAACTTAAAACGATCACCAAACTGGCAAGAGCGACGACCCTCAAGAGTGTCGTTGTTGGTATTCTTGCTGTCGACGGACCAAGGCCATGCGCTGATGTTGTCTGAATTCGAGTGTAGTCAAGCGCCCGATGAACGAACAGTTATTAAAGCTGAAGCGCCGAAGCTTGAAATTTGTTGATGTTGAACTGGGGCCAGTGCCTGAACGAGCGACAAACACAGCCACCGCGTGATTGGCACTCGTGACGCTCAGGCTGTCGCGCGTTCGTTTCCTGTTCCTGCACCATTCCGGAGGTTCTCTAAAATGTCTCTCTGCCGACCAAAACCGTCTCTCTCTACCCTCAACAACGCTAGCAAAACTCTGGTAGCCAGCTCAACTCTCACAACAAGCAGGGGATACGCTGCTCAGGCCAAGGCACAGCACGAGGTTCGTCAGGTTCAAACGAGCCTTGTTCACGAAATACGGGAAGCAAAAGCCAAACAACCTTTGGTGAATAGGCACAAAAGACTTCAGAAACCAAGACACCGAAAGCAGTCTTGACATGGCCTGAATATTTGTCGATTAGACGGAGCAGACATAGATGGCAGACGGTGCGCAATCACCGAAATAATTCTTCTGGGTTAATAGGACTGAAACCATAGCTTCTTACAGGCTGCAATGATTCCTTCAAGTATCGTCGGTTTATCCTCTGGAGCCCTCTACTTCGGCTCGCTCGAAACCGACCCCCTCAAACCCATATTCGTACGAACCTTTCACCCAAGTAACCCGCACAAGACCACGTACTGACTGTTCGTGCTGTTCGTTTAGGGATTTGACCCCTTCATGGTCTACGGATTCCTTACACTCGGCTGCCTTGGTGCGTCTATCCAACCCCAAGCTACACAACACTTCATATGATATGTAGCTGACTGGAAATCCGTCTTTGTTCCGTAGGTGCCGGAGCCCTTGCTGGCCCAACTATCGGAGGAGCCCTCTGGAGGTTCACTCACCGCAACCAAGTAGACCTCATCGACGAGAAGGAGAAAGAATTCTTGAGCCGTATTGCTAAGAACCGAGTAGACGTGTCTCTGCAGACTGCGACAGCCCCGGTGCCTGATTACTATGGTGTGTCATTCTGACTCTTTCAGGTCCCGCTTTTCCTGGGTGGCTCAACCTTCGTTTCTGTACTTCTTATTTCTTCTAGGCGAGAGGATTGGGTCTTTGCACCAGTATAGACAGGTACGCGTGCACCACCTCACTGCCACTGCGAGCTATGTCGAGTGCTGATTGTTCGGTTGTTCCCAGTGGCTCCGCGACCAGAACAAGTACAGGCGAAAGGTCGTCCTCCCAGAAAAGGAAGAGTAGAATGATCCAGTGCATTATCGACCCACGTACACCAACACCCGCCTTCCTCTGTCAATTAATGCCAACAGCCTAATGTATTGCCTTGCTTGTTTGCTACCCTGCAATCTATCTATCAAGCACAACCACCATCACCACCGCTCCTTTGAATTTCGATGAATTTGATGAATTGCCTCTCCACTCTTTAATTCCGGGATTGATGTTAATTGAACGGCGTGTTGGTACTTATGCATAATGCGTATGTATTCCAGTTCGTGTAACAGTCAGACAGACAGTCGGTCAACGTAAAAACGAACGAGCGTTACACCAGGCAACAGCAAGCAGGGGGTTCGAAAGTTAAACGAAAGCTACGGCTACGTAGGTGCGGTTAAATAAACCGTCAAAGACGACGATCGTCGAACGAATGGATGAATGGAAATGAGTGTGTCCGTTATGATATACGTATACTGGCCGTAGGAAGGGGGGCGTGTCAGCGCGTCGGAGCGGGCAGAAGTACTAGAGATACAATATGAGTTACAGAGCGGTATGTAAGGTTTCTATACTAGATTCGCAAGACGGAAAGAGTTCAGCGAGGAGGCGTAAACTATGCAGAGGACTAGACGTTAAGGAGGAAGGCGGGTATGACAGAGGAAGATAGGGAGAGAGAGGAGGAGTCAACAGCCGATTCATCAAGAACACGGGAACACAAGGGGATGGAGGCGGGAAGGCTTGATAGTCCGTTCGTTCGTCAATTACTTGTAACAAAAATCTCCAAAAATCAGATAGAAAAAAGAAACATATCTTCTTGCTTGGTTGCTTCACCTTCATCTTCAGACATTCATCGGCACCGGTATAATCCTCTTCCTCTCCTGCAAACACACACACGGCACCACACCCCTCGGCGAGTCAATCCTCCCCACAAGCTGCACCAAACACCACGCATCACGGTACTCCTCGATAATCCTAACCGTATCCCCGACTTTAAGTGGCAGTTCGTCCTCCATCGTCGGAGTGAATGGGGCGATAACCGTCATGAGGCGCGGCAATTGACTATGGTGGTGCGGATGGCTTTGATTCTGACTCCCGTACCCGCCGGTGGGTTGATGATACGGACTCGTCGTCGCCGAACCTTGGTGGCTCATATTGATCCCCGACGTCGTCGTAGCAGTAGACGACTCCCGCGTCCTGTACGTATTAGTAGTGTTCGATGACTGGTTCGCCGTGTGCCCTTTCTTCCCAGTTCCATTTCCGGATTTATTTCGCTGCTGCTGCTTGACAGTCCCGTTAATCCCGCTGCCACCGGTGGTGCTAGGGCTGCCATGGTTGTTGTTGGTGGGTGGTAGGACGTCACGCTCAAGGCTCGGTGGAGGTGGGGTGGCCGCGGGAGGTGGAGGTGGGGGAATTGAATGGTCGTGGTTACTGCTGCTAAAGCTGTTACGGGAATAAAGGGACCCATCCGAGGTTATGCCCCCTCCATTCGAAAACCGTCGAACAGCGAGTAGATCCTGCTTCTGGCTCGTACCAGGCGTCGCAGGCGGAGAACGAGGTTGCGGCTGCTTTAGTTTCTGCGGGAAAACGCTAGGAGTGGTACTAGTGGATGCGGGAGGGTGTGGTGGCGCCGCCAACAAGGATAAAGATGATGCCTGTGGTTGTGTTTCAAAATGACTAGTGGTCGTAACCGGCGGGGACCACAGTGGTTCGGGACCTCCATTCGCCACGATGAGAGGTGCAGAGATCCCCTTGCTCTTAATTGAATTTGGCAAATGCTGGGGTTTCAACGGCGCTGGCGGTTTCTTCTCCTCCGACTTCCTCAGCGAGAAAGAGAAGGAACTCGCCATACTCTTGCCAGTATTACCCCCAAGACCCGGTGGCTGCGTAGGGACAGAAGGAGCAGCAGCAGTCTTGGACTGCCTCTGCCACGAGCTAGGCGCGTTCCACCCGCTCCCCTGCTTCCCGTGGCCCCCATGAGATGTCGACCCAGAGGTCAAAGTGGACGACCGCCGGAAATTGAGGAGAGCCTTCTTCGGTTTCTCGGTTTCCACTTCAAAGAAGCTACCATACGGATCCGCCTTGGACGACTTGGACGTGCTTCCACCTGTCGAGTACGAATTCGAGCTCTCGATCCCCCGCCCGACTCCGTACTTTTCGTAGGAACGATTCAAGCGAGCCGTCTCCCGTACTCGTACTCGCCATCTCCATATCAACACGCCTTGGAAATGAAATTAATAAAAATACAATAGGTGCGAATATTGAAGGCGTACCGAATCCGATGAGGATAAGAGCGACAGCAACGATCCCAATGATAACGGGGACTGATAGTTTGAACCTCGTACTGGTGCTGGAAGCGGACGCCGACGAGACTGTACTGTTCGAAGCGTCTGCTCCACGAGCCTCGATCTGCACCCACTGCCCTACTCCTGGAAGATGCCTCCTAAATAAAGACATCCCACCACAATGAAATCAGTAATGGTGCTCAGGCAAACGAAAGAGCGAGGGAGGGAAGAGACGACGAGGAGAGGGGGAGAGAGGTAGCTATCGTCGAGGGACAATGGGGAGAAGGGACGAAGCAGGAAACGAAGAAGGGAGAAGCCTCAATTCAAGAATCGAATAAGCCATCGAAGCACCGTCCATATATTGAATTGACCCTTGGGAGAGGAGGAAACAGCAATTGCATCAAACCTGATCATCGTGCCATACACCTGTCAATAATAATCCGCCCCTCTCAGCGGCTAGATCTCGAAGATGGATCAGGCAACCTCCCCCACCATATACGTACAACGATGCGAATTTACCCGTGCGTAACGCTCGCACACTAGTCAACGCAGGGAATTAGCCCGCCATTTTAGGTTCTAATGAGCCACCCCATGACCACAATATATCACCGGTGGGAACGAAAGCTAGCGAAGGCAACACTGGTCCTGAAGAAGAAAGGAAGGGCATCATGAGCTCGGTACGTATATGTAAGATAAAAGTCAAGAGAAGTACATCGAAGTAGATCTCTCCGTAAATCCATCATCATTTTTATGTTTAGATCACTTCGAGCAGCTGGTTTGACACAGCTCTGTGTAGCGATCTGGCCCCCTCCCCAGGTATGTAGTGCCCCAGCGCACTGTCTATTAGCGAGTCAATCGCCTCCATCGAGAGCGCCTGCGCATCCTCGCCTCCCAATTGGTAAATCGCCTCGGCACACACCGCCCGTTTCTCCTCTAGCGTAAAAGGAACGAAAGGAAGCACAGAGGTTATCCTTGACAACACCGAAGCCTGTTGCGATGATAGATGGACGGGAAAGCGACAAATTGTCAGCAAATAAAATGACTGGTTAGATAGACAGTACGCACCCCGAGCCGTTCAGACACCCGAGGTCGCAATAGCGCCACGAGATCCAAAAACTCCTGCCTCGACAGCATTTCCAGAGGTTTCTCCCTGGCAGCCCAGTGATCGAAGATAAGGTCTTGACCAATGTTTGACGTGCACAACCAGATGACATTCCTCACGTCGACATGTCGACTCTTGGCTTCGAACGAGCACCGGCCGTGCTCCCATGGCATGAGCAACGACCACAACACTTTTTCGTTGTCAACCTTTTCAATCTCCTGTTTGTTCGTAGTGAGGAGGAGTGAGAGTCAGTCACATTGAGTGGCAAATCCTGACACCGGGGAAAGCTTACGTCGAGAACCACCACGCATCGCTTCCCTTCATTGTTCACAAGGAACTCGGCAAGCGTGCAATTTGTTGGCTCCTGGTTTACGAACAACGATCATCGAGGCGAGTTAGAGTAAAAACCGGACCGAAAGAAAGGTAATTATAATTAGAGACAGAGATAAGATGAAGAACTAAAGTGCTTACCTCATGAGGATTCATAGAATACGATTCCCAAAGGTCATCCTGCGACCGCGCAGTCACCATATTGACCGTGTGGGTAGGAACATCGAGGAGGGATCCAACTGCGGGAAAAGGGCGATGACGTTAGAAACAGACAGACAGGCGTAGCCAAAAACGTCAAAGCGCGACATACATTTTCTTGCAAGAAGACTTTTCCCGTGTCCACTAGGGCCTTATCACAGCAGATAGATAGGACGAGAAGAAAAAAAAGAAGATTGCGTCAGTACAGATCCGTGCTCCAGACCATGCGGACATGACCATCCATCACAAAGGAACGAAGAAATTGATAGACATCACACCGCAGCTGCGAAAAGTACTCACCACTGAACATGACAACAACAGGCGTCACAGAGATCTGCCGCGAATGGATGCTAAGCAGCCTGAACAGTTCCTCCAACGCACGGTCCTGACCCACAAGGTCGTACCGTACTCGAGTCAGAGGCCGGAAGAACGACCGGTGAATCAACTTGGACGTCTTCCTCGTATGAGCAGCATCCGCTCGCTCGACGTAATACCTACATAGAAAGTTCGAATTCGATTCGTTAGAGAGATAAGAAAAAAAATCAACCGAGTGGCGGAAAACGTACCTAGTCGCCGGATCCATGCCTTCCATCAACGAAGAAGCAGAAGCTTGTTGAGTCTTGGCCTCAGCCGAGCCACCTTCTCCTGCCAACGCCTCAGCCCCCTCTGGCTCCTGGGAGGTCGAAGGGGCACCACGTTGCTGCTGTTGTGGCTGATTCTTGAGCTGCTTAGGATCAGCGCCAAACGCCAACAGAGTCTTCACGATATCCAGTTTGTTCGTCAACTGGTCATTCGTAAGTGCAAATTGCAACGCAGATTGAGGTCCAACAGCATCGTTGGGATTGGCATCTCCGTTCTCCAACACCCGCTTCACCTCCTCAACGTCATCGCTCGCAATGGCGAACATAAGCGTTGGCTTTGGGGTAGCAATAGAGTGAATGGACGCAGGTGGTTCTCGGAGAAGGGAGGAAGCAGGTCTAGTGATATTGGGTTGAAGAGGTGGTGCGGTATGTGGCGGGGTCGGGATAGAATTTGGTGTGTAGGGGGCAGGGGCAGCAATCGAAGTACGAGGACCAACATCAAGTGGGAGCGGGCGTCGGATAGGTTCATCCCGGACATCCTGCCGGAACGTATTGTCCTCCTCCTCCTGTTCATAAATAGGCTCGGATAGTCTACTCGAAGGTCGGAGATGATGATGATTAAATTGAGTGACATGGGCAGGCGCTGAAGGCCAGGAAGGATGTGGTGCGACCGGCGCTGAAATCGGAGAACCAAAGGTAGCGAGATAATTCAAATCATCAGTGAGCAAAGAAGGTGATCGTGGAGGAGGTCGTGAATCTATAATGTTACTTGATGAAGCAGTAGAAGAGTGATAAGGATTAGCAGTAGCAGGTGCAGACGAAAGCTGTATACGTTTCGCGTTAGGATTCAGTCGTGAAATTGCAGAGTTTACAGGAGAAACTCACCGAGCGAAGAGCAGATAACGAATTCCGTGATGATACAGAAGATAACCGTAGATGTGCAGGTTCTATTAGAGAAATTCATTAGCACCCTGAGTAGCATTTCTTCGAAAGTCATCTCGCCACTGACCGGAACAATTATTAGGATTGGAAAGCGAAAGGTTCGAGTTATGACCAGGCCGAGAATGCGAATTTAATAAAGTTGACTACGGAATATCATCAGCAAATGATACGCAGGGTCATATCAGAACGACGACTTACAAGCCTTAGAGGTCGAAGGGAACTTCGTCTGCTATTGGACGAAGAGGGTGGTGTAGAAATCGGCCGCTCCACAGGATCTTCTAGCCCTGCAGATTGACTCAAACTCAGTCGAGACAGACTTCGGTTGGTAGAAGGATTAATAACAAGAGAAGGTCGAGCAGAATGGCCCTAGAGGATTGTCAGAAAATACACTCAATGAGATAACACAAAGGCGGTATCTCACCTGCGACTGCGAATTCCGGAAACCGAACGGAATCTTTCTCGACATATCCCGACTTTGACGTCCATCCGTGCCCTGGAGGGAAAGTTTGCTACTAGACGCGACTGAGGCCGGCGACTCTGCTCCCTTGGCCACAGATTCCAAAGACGTGATAGGTGAAGAGGCGTTGGAATTAGCGTATAGATGCCCCAATCGCGAAGAGGATGGCGGAGGCGGTGTGAAGACACGTTCCCGTAAAGGCAAAGGACCACTCGCATTTGACATGGGAGACTCGGTGAATGAGACGACTGATTTTGGTGACGGGGCCATGTCAGTGTAAGAGTCGTAGAGGGAGTTGATCGTGTCCCCATCTTGCAACTCTGGCTCGCGTTGAAGATACGCAAGGAAGGCAGTCGAATCGTCTTCATTGTCCGGGGTGATGGGAGAGTCAAAAGCATCCTCCACCTCGACGTTTTCGTCGACGTTTTCGTTGGCGAGAGTCAGAGGTGGAGGGAGTGATGCGGCTGGCTGTGGCGAGAACACTGGAAGAGGCTGTGGTTGAGGCGTTTGAGATACTGACGAGAAAGATGCGTCGGCGACAACGGTTTCTGCAGGTGGCACATCCACATCCTGGGAGAATTCTTGGTTCACCCATTCCGGGCTCTCCATATTATCCAGAGGTAGTTCGATAGCATTCTGAATCGCCGTAGACAGTTCGTCTGACGAAAGCGTGTCGTCAATGGAGTTCTGGATTTCGCTCTCATGCCATGAGGGGTCTTCATCGTCTTCTTCCTCCTCTTCCTCCAGCACTTCGTCCTGACGTTCAAGAGCACCCTCACTGTGAACAAGACCCCGAGGTGTACCGACGAATAATGCAGTGTCGACACCAGCTGGCTCCCAGACAGAGGTATGACCGTACGATTCCTCTTCTTGCACATGATCCTCGGCCTGTTGCCAAGCTGGGGTAGGACTATTCAGCTCCTCCTCCTGCTCCTCGACCTGTCGCTCCCGCTCCAACACATGACCTTCCTCAACTGGTTGCGAAAGTGATGTATAGTCATACGCCTCTTCCTCCTCCTCCGGTTCCAGCATCTGATTGTCTGCGACCTGTTGCCAAACGGGTGTGCAGTCATCATGTTCCTCCGACTCGAAAATATCGTCATCGTCCTCCGTTTCTTGAACAGGTGGATGACCAAACGAATTTCCCTCCTGCTTCTCCTCCTGGTGCCAAACCGGCGTACGATCATGCGGCTGCTGCGGTTCGAAATTACGATGGTCCTCTGTCTCTTGGACAGGTGGGTGTCCAAACGACTCTTGCCCAATCTCTTCCCGTTCCAACACATGATCGTCCTCAATCTGTTGCCAGGTCGGTGTAGGATCATGCGGTAGGTCCTCCAGTTTGAAACTGGGATCGTCGTTCTTGTCGGGGTCTTGAGCCGGCGTATGACCAAACGACTCTTCATCTTCCGGTTCGGAAATAAGAGAAGAGTCATGATCGTCTTCGTAGGTTTGTTGAGCTGGTGAGTGGCCAAACGAAGGTTCCTCTTCCTCCTCGACCAACCTCTGTTCCTGCGGCGACACCACCACCTCCTCCTCCTCCACGTCTCCATAAGCTCCAAAAGTGCCTTCGGAACCGGTCGAAATAGAAACGTCGGGATCCTCATAAGCCAAAAGCGGCAACTCGACTTCGGGTTGGGGTTCGGGATCCAAAAGAAGCTGGAACCCAGGCCGGACAGTTGCAAGTTCAGATTGCTGCAGGGGAAGATCTTCAGGTACATCATCATTGGCAGCGGGAGCAGGTGCAGCGACGATCCTGTCACTCGGGGAGTCAAGGTCATCTGCTAGATCCGGCGGTTCTAGCTGCTCTCCGCCGCCGCTCGGTAATGCCCGAAGTTGCGACATCGACGACGGTGACCGTCCAATCCCGAACGCCCCGAGTCTCGGTGACAAAACTCGAGCCGAAGGGGACCCAAACGGTGACCTTAGCAGCTCAAACGTCGAGCTCCGATTCGGGCTGCGGGGCGGGGATTTGGCGGATACGGGAGGAGACTTCCATGATTCTTCGACAACGGAATCTATAGAACTTGGACCCTTGTTGATCATAGACGCGTCGGCTGGTTGGTCGTCAAGGAGTTGATGGAAACTGGTCAACTGTAGGTGTGATAGGTCGACGGGGGAAAGCAGGTCGTTGTGATTGTCGGGTATTGCAGGCATTTCGATGTACTGGGCATCGGGGGTACTGTGTGTGGTATGAATCGACGGGGTATCAACAGAGTCGTTTACAGAGGGATGAGAAGAAGGGGGTAATTTCAGAGTGTTGTTGTCGTCGTCGTCCTCGGGGCTGGCCTCCTGTGCTGGGCCTGGCGAGAGCGGTTCCTCGGGGTCGTTTGCGGATTTCAAGGAGAGTCGTACGGGCTTGCTGTCGAATTCGTCGTCGGAGCCTTCTCCATCCGTGAGTCGCATCATCTCCGCCATTGTGTCGGTGACACGGGCGAAGAAGGTTGAGTCACCGTCATGAACGAGGGTGGGTAGGCCGGCTGACCATGTTGCAGACTCTGGCTCAACAATCAAGGTCACAGATTCGTTGTACGGCTCTACGTCCAGGTGTTCGTCCTCATCCTCGTCCTCCTCCGGTTCATCGCCAATAACGTCTGTGAGAGCTGAGAGCAGACGTTGAATCTGAGGTTCGCGTGGGGGTGACCGGACCGTGACTGGTGATTCGACCCTGACGATGGGCGGCTTTGCTGGCGACGAATAGATGGAATCCGTTGAATCCTGCGACACATGCTGGAACCTGGCTGCCCTAGCCTCTACCGCACCCTTTTCTGGCGCGACGTGGAGGAAATTGCAACGGGTGGCAAAAATACAGTTGCCCTTCTGATAAAAGGGACACGGCCGTGCTATAAATCACGATAATTAGCAGTGTTCAAGGCTGAATATTCCTGTACTTACATGGTATTCGCCAGGCAGGTTCATGGAGCGCCATGGATCGACATCGACCAAGTGTCGGTGAGAGTAGAGGATAAAGAGAAACCTGAAATTCGCTAACGACCAAGTCAAACCAGAACCGGCGAATGGGCTGGCAATCAACAAGGGGCTAAACCACGTGACCGCATCACCCAGCATGCCCTTTTTAGGCCGGAATCGGACTCACGCTCGTCATGGCAGGCCGAATTCCTCGAATCCCTCGATTTACCCTCTTTTCGGGCCCAAATTGCTCGCTCTGCGACGTGAGTGCACCGTTGGGATCGTCGAGGAGCATACGCTAATATACACTAGATTGCGAAAAGCGAGCTGGCAAAGGTCCGGAAAACGGTACGTGCTCCCAAATACACCCACGTCTGACACTGACGATACCACCTTCGGTATACAGCGTTCCTTCCAACTGGATACCATCAATATCCAGGACAAGGGTCAAGAGCAGTGGAAGAAAAAGTATGTGTATTGGATACCCGCCCTTCACCTGGAAGGGAAGGAGATCGCCAAAGGACGATGGGATGCGCAGACAGTAATGACCGCCCTCGCGGAATGGGACAAGAAGAACGAACAAACGCCAACAGCCCCAGGCACACCCCCGACGACTCCACAGGCGTAATATTGCCTTTCTACTCCCATATCATGCCAAACCCTCTGCCAAGTGAATACGAACCGTATGGAATCTACGTTCGCGCCAATACGACCCACGTTTTGGGTGGTGGAACCGACGAAGAAGACGAAGCGGACTCCAAACCCCGGGCGCTGTGCTTCAACTGCGGTCACGACGAACACACTGTCAAGGAATGTCCATTTCGCCGCGACCAAGAATTGATAGATCTTTCTCGACAATACTATAAATTTTACCAGGGAACTCTGGGCCTTGCCAATTGGGAGCGCGTCCACGTAGCGGAAGGTTGGCGCCAAACGCGCCTGAACTGGTTAGAAACTTTTGAGCCAGGTAGAATCAAGGGGGAGGTGCTCCTTGACGCCCTAGGACACCAGGAAGAGGGCGAATGGCTGCGCAATATGGCGATCTGGGGGTACCCCAAGGGCTGGGTGTCGGAGCGAAACCCGGTTGAGCTGGTCCGCGAACGGATCTGGAAAGAACATGGCGGTGACACAGTGACGGAGTTGGACGATTCGGAACCATTCATAATTCACGGAGAAGACGATTCCGAGGTTGTTGACTTTGACAGCGCTTTTCAGCAAATCGTTCATCCGTCGGTCTCTTCTCCCAGCGACCAATCGGAAGCGGTGTCCGTCAAACGTTGGGCAAAGTACCCTGCAAGTTATTTCCTTTCAGACTTGCTGCCAGTTCATACAGGGTTCAATCTACCGCCGTTGGAGGAGGAGTCGTACCCCATCCCACCTCCCCCTCCCACTGAACCCCCTCCACTGCCTCCACCACCTCCAGCATCTCCTCCCCCTCCTTTGCCTCCACTGCCACCAGGATTAGACATAAATGATGATAACGGTAACGAGAACAGTGACATGGAACTCTCAGACTCGGATTAGCATATTCAATAAACAGTACAACCGTAATCTTGGACTTCTTCTTGCAATATTAACTATCAATACGGAACCATTTCTGCCCCCTTGCTCTGTTCAATACACTCCACATAAGGACCCTTGTCCCAAAATGCCGCCTCCCACTCTTTGATAAATGACTTGCCAACGGTCCGATTGCGTATCCTCGACCACCCTACACACGCTTTCGTTGTTCCCGTGTTGAACATCACGTCCAAATTATGCGCTTTCCAGGTATCGGCGAATAACTGTTTTTGGGCTTCGGCGCGGGCGAACGCAGGGTTCTTTGCTCCTGCCAACGCATAATCATGAGAATTCCACGCCTGGCCAGGTGTAGACAACATCGGTGTATCGAAATCGTCGCGTTGCATCCCATACCGATCGCGGGTGGTATGCTGGGTGGTAATATTCACCTGCACAAACTCGATGTTCGAGCGGATCGTAGGGTGGTTGAAGAACGCTGCGTCTAGGAAGTCGCGGTGTCGGGTTACAAAGTACTTGATTCCCCGCTTTGTTCCCTGTCTCGATGTCGACGACCTTTTGAGGAACTCGGCGAGAAACTCAAAGTCCCCTGTAGTGTGGAGTCTGTCGACGCGGTTGAGCCTCATCATAGGGTTGAGGTTCTCGATTTGGAGTGTATCGAGTTGAGGGCACTCGAAATGCGCGAGGGTCCTGCGCGTATCGGGTAGACCCTCCGTCGAGTCGAATATCTTGAGGAACCGGAGTTCGGGAAACACGAACAGCGTAAATTCGTCGAGTTCGTTTCGATATCGAGTGGGTGTAGATGGGTAAAGATACAGTTCGACGAGTTTATGGAAGGTCAAAGTAGGATGGTTTATTCGGAGGACTTCGAGCAGGCCAAAATTGGCTGAGAGGTGGGTGAGTTTGTGGATTTGCAGGTCCCCGAACCCCGTGTACGAACTCGATGATATATCGACCTGGCGTAGTTTAGGAAAGAGGGTGGACGTCTGGCCGTGAAAAGAGTAGTCCAAGTTATCTATGCCATTGAGTACACAGCTTATACCCTCCAAGTGCCCACCAATCATAAAACGACTATTCCTATAATCTGGTTTGTCGTGTAACGCTTGTAGGAGGGCGTTGAATACATGTGGGCCCGTTAGAATATTTTTAATGTTGGGCGCATGATCCAAGAGAAAGTCGATCCAGTCAGCGTTGTTTTTAAGGAGGGCCGCGTCCGATCGTCGAACGTCGAAGATATATAGAGAGACGGGAGTACCCCAGGCTCGGTCTAGCCAAAAGCGATAGAACCTGCGTTTAGGTTCCGAGTCTATCACTCTTTCCATATCTATAGCTAGACTTGACCATAGTGTGGGGGTGTTGAAGACGATGTCCCGCCACTGGGAACAGACTTTGGTCAAGAGCAACGGTGCGCGGTGGGATGCGGGGACATGGAAGGGGTATGTTGTGAGACTGAGGCTGTCCAGGAAGGTGACGCACGAAAAAATTTCGCACAGAAGCTCAACAGGGATGCGGTTGTGGGGAGGCTCGTCGCTCATCTGGGGTGGCCAGAACTGTTGAAGAGAGAAGAACAAACGCGTGTTTCCAGTGGCACGACCGGGGACACATATGAGCCATAACATGTACAAACATTGATCATAGAGATCAAGAGATCAAATGTGTCATAGTCCAGCTTCTGACTTGAACTTCGCACATCAGGTTCTTTGATTCTATGTAGATGGCTCTCAATAAGCAACGTAACTCGACTCCTTTGGAGCGGTGGGTCAGCTATTATGGTCAACCTCCCTGCTAGGTGCGTAGGTCATTGTTTCGACTTCAGCACGATTCAGAGTTCTAAACCTTCTTGCCAGAATGCCAATTGCAAAGTCAAAGCTCTACGGGAAAGTAGGGCTCATCCTCAAGATGAAATGACCATATCTAAATATAACGGAAATGAGTCTCATCGATGTTGGCAGATTGTCGCTGGCAAAGGCATCCTAGTATAACGTGTTGGACAGCTTCAATTGACTCTCACCCTAGGCTTTAAATAGGATCTCCTCAGTCTGCTGCCAGCCTGCTGCGAACCCTTCCCCCAGCGCGCATTCCTCGCTGGCTAGCACTTCTTGGCCGTCTACGGGCCTCGCCGCATCCATGATGCTATTGAGTCTCCTTTCAGCACTTCATCTTTCCTGTCTCGCTCTAGCGGCCATTGTCAATGGAACGATAGACGATGCCGCTGGAGATTCTGTCACCGGGCGCAGACCGACATTCTCGCCGTTGACATCAGGAGGATATCAAGTTTGGCAGAACCAAAGCTGCACCAATTGCGCGATTCATCCCGACCTTGGACGGACTTTTGGGAACTCGTACACTGAGACAACGTTCAATCCGACCATGGGGAAGGTCTCAATATCTATCCCTTTTGAGGGTGAGCCAATGGTTCAATGTTGAATGATCGAGGTGCTGCGCTGATAATTAAAATACAGGTACTGCAATCTACGTCTTCTTCATTCTAGCCAACCATGTTGACAATCCTGATGTCCCGACACGGACGGAGTGCAATTTTCTACTGAACAATGAAGCGGCTGTGCGATACATTCATACGCCAGACCAGACGACCAACGAACTGGTCTACAATGCGCCAGTGTACAACCGAACAAATCTCCCACAGCGAGAGCATATCTTAGATATCGTTGTGGAGGGTTACGACTATGATGTATATATCAACTTTGACTACGCAATCTACAGGTACGTGACACTACACTCTGTGACTAGTAGGCTTTCTTTGACCACCTCTTGTTTCGGAAGCTATGACAATGCTTTGGTGTCCCAGGCTCCCATTACTACACCGGCAGCTTCGAGCCCTGGTCCCAGTGGTAGCCCCACTACACCGGTACCAACCCCCACTGCTATCGTCAAAATGACCACTGGCGCCGATGGCCAAGTACGGTCCACGACAGTGACGGAGTATATGGTCGCAGAACCTACTGCTCCATCTACCACACAAAACTCCACGACCAGTGACAATTCCAATCAGTCGGTGACTTCGAAAACTTCCGTTGGCGCGATTGTGGGCGGGGTCATAGGTGCCATCGCCTTCCTCCTCGCTATCGTTCTCATCGTACTTTGGCGCCGCTCAAGACGCAGGCGCTCACGGATTCAGGCGCAGCTGGGACAAGAAACGGAGCAGCTAGACCTTCGACCGAACCCATTTACTCTGAGCTTTAACTCATCCCCTGGTTCGTAATCCTACCGCTGCATCAGACCTCGATAGGACAACAACTGATTTCGGAGTTTCACAATTGACAGGACCTAGGAAGAGAGACACGCAACGCGATCGCAGTCCAATACGGAATGGACAAGACGCTCGGCTTGAAGAAGTGAGGGAGCAGATGACGCGAATTGAGCGTCTGCTGCGGGGTGACTGGCTGGGATCAACAGCTAGCTCTGGGCGGGCCAGTGAGGCACCACCAGAGTATTCTGCCAAGTAGTATTCGATAACTGAATGCTCGTCAAAGGCTGATCCATGTATATACAGAGAATTTATTGGCTGCGGGATTTGGCTCTTAAGTGCTGCAGTCTGCTTGACTTCTATGTACGTCACTGTCGTAATACTTACCTTTACTGAAGGCAAAGCGGACTGCCGTCAGTGCATATCTGTGCACAACAGACGACGACAATCAATTTGGCGAATCATGAGCTCGCCTGTTTATTGATGCCCTGATCAGGACATCAAATTGGCACCTGCTCCTCCTGTCATCAAGTTGGCACCAAGACAAGGTGTGTGATGCGACTCGGCGACCGTTCCTCTCTCTATCTGACAAGTGCACTCGGAAGCCCCCGAAAGGCACTTCCATCAGATTTTTCATCTTTGAGCTCTTCGGAAAGTATGGAGTTTCGGGTGCTATGCTTCCGCCCGTCTCATAAAGACATCCAGCTCTTTTAGTGAGCATGCGAACCCCTCCATCCCATCAAGTCTTTTGACAATGCTTTTCGCCAAATTTTTTGGCGCCCTTCCACTCATTTTGATCCCCTATCTCGCTTCAGCCGCTGTCGTGAACAGAACGATTGACGATGGTGCTGGAGATTCAGCTACTGGCCTCAAGCCTGTATACTTCCCCTCTCCATCCTCAATCAGGATGTGGAAGAACGAAACTTGTCCGGCGAACGACTGTGTTACGAGGCCTGACATTAGTAGGACGTTCGGCAACACGTATACAGCAGCTACCTTCAGATCTTACCAAAGCAATAAGATGTCTATAACCCTTCGCTTTACTGGTGCGTGAATCGTTGAGGACCTGGATGAGGATCACACTGAATCTGATAAATAATAAAGGCACTGCGATCTACACGTTCTTCATCCTCATTAACTATGCTGGGCGGTCCGGAATTATCTCAAGAACAGATTGCAGCTTTGTACTCGACAACGGGCCAGCGGTTCCGTTTAAACATATCCCTGATCGAACTATGGACGACATTCTGTACAACCAACTTGTGTTCAGCCAAACTGGCTTGGCAAACACACAACACACGCTTGAAATTATTACGGAGGGGCTGAGCTATCAGACGTATGTCAACTTCGACTACGCCATATACACGTACGTTCATCTCATTTTATCGCTTTCCACAACTAACGTCCCCTCCGACTTTAGTTTTGATGATGGGGTGGAAACAACTTCGTCACCCAGTCGGGTTACCACTTCTGTGGCAGGAACGGGCACGACGATACAGGTTCCAGATGCAAGAACTCAGACCGTGACTAGTCAATCGGTGTCGACCACAACGGCTGCACTGGAACGACTTGGAGGGAGTGATCCTGCAAAGACTGCGACCATGTTCCTTCCTGACCCTGAACCATCCGATCCGGTTTCTGATTACTTCGATGGTACTGGTACCTCGGCGTCGGCGCAGATGGCCTCGAGCTCATCGGCTCTCAGAGGCGCGGGCCCTGGCTTGTTGATGATTCTGCTACCGGCCATCTTCCTCGTCAATTAATGTGTCGGCCAGGTGCCGTTTTGAATCCATACCAATCAGTTCCTGACCCGGAGCGATAAAAATTGCATTTGCAGAAAATGGTGAGCCCCGACATAGCACCAGTGTTAACGTTAGGCAAAGTTCTTGGGAAATCGTGATTCACCAGGCGCATCAAGGCGGTCTGATAAGTCTTGATGCGCCATGATGCCAACATGTGTGAAGTGAAGCCTTGCCGCATCTCGTCACCAAGTCAACGCTCCAATTCAAGGCCTTGAAACGCGAAAAAGCACTGCTCCCGGAGGACATCGTGTCACTGTTTATTACAAACACAAGGACATTGCCATCAGGAGTTCCCATCGACATGAAGCGGCTTTTCTCCACTTGCCACCGTGACGAACGACTCGAAGTCTTTCGGTCGTTGTGATTTACTGCGCCAAGAACGCCAGTCGCGATGTCGCTCGGCAGGCTCGCAGTTCTAGCTTTCTCCTTAACATTGCTGCCACATCTGGTATGGGCAGCCATCGTCAACAGAACCATCGATGACTCTTCTGGCGACGCCATAACTGGGGCGATGCCCGACTTTTTGCCTAATATCAGCACCTGGAATGACCACACTTGTGCGGGCTGTCGGATTCAACCCGACGTTAACCGGGCTTTCGGAAATTCATGGCATGAAACTACCTACAATCCCCAACGCGGTCGACAGTCTATTGTCATACCATTCAATGGTGAGTATTCTGCACAATTATGCACCTGCAAGTCTGAACTGATCATCGTCGCTATGACTAGGAACCGCGATATACGTTTTCTTCATCCTTGTAAACAACGCTGGCAGCGGAATAACCACGGAGACCGAGTGTAACTTTGTGCTGAACAACGAACAGCCAGTCCCATACCGTCATGAACCCAACACATCTACCACCAACATTCTATACAACCAGCTTGTGTTCAGCCGCAAGGACCTTCCTCAACGCCAGCATTTACTAGAAGTAGTCATGGAAGGGTACGACTACAATGTATATCTCAACTTTGACTATGCCATCTACACGTGAGCATCCTCTCATATTTTTCTGCTGCCCAAATTCACTGCTTAACAGTCATGACGACACACCACCTACAACAAGCTCCACAACAGGAGGTGCGCCCAGTTCAACATCCAACTCCAATGGAAGCCAAGGTTCCAACTCATCATCAGGGACCCCAGTTGGAGCCATCGCAGGCGGTGTTGTCGGTGGCATCCTCTTCATATTGGCCGCCTTCCTCCTCTTCTTCTGCCTCCGCCGCCGAAGAAAACAAAAAGAACTAAAAGAGTACCAAAGGCGCCCAGGTCCCCTCACGGACGAACTCAACCAGTCGCAATATAGGGTTGAACCGTTCACCCAACAGAACGCCTATCATCGAGGACCTTCATCGAGCGCCGTTGGGAATAGCAGCGAGCCGCTGTACAGCCCCGTCCCGCAACAATCGCAGCACAAATTTCACGGAAGCTTCTCTGCGCTGCCTTCGAGCATGCCCAGTTCGAGCGAGTACTCGTCAAGTTACCCAGGCATAGCCACAACAAGATATACCTCAGATTCGGACCAAGCGACGAGTGTAACAGGGAGCAGTGGTGCAGGCGGTACACAGTACAACGCAGGGGCCGCATCTGCTGCAGCGGTAGCTTCGACTGGCACATACCCAAGGGAAAAAGGGAATCGTTCTGCGAATCCTCCATTACCTCCCCTGCCCGCAGGGTCCTCACGCGTAATCCTTACCGTGTCGAACCCAGAAGAGCAAGAACAAGTGCGGCAAGTTCGGCAGGCCGAGATCGGAGAACGTCTGCGAACCGTGGAGCAGGAGATGAACGACTTGAAGAGGGGCTTCAGCCAGCGACGCCCGGCCCCACAGCGGGCGACACCAAGGCAGGGCAACGACGAACGGGAGGATGTGATTGTGCAGATGAGGGAGCAGATGATGGAAATGCAGCAGGAGATACAGGTGTTGAGAGAGAACCAGAGATCGGACTGGGCCATGGGATTAACAGATGAACCACCACCTGGGTATACGGCGAATCCGACACCCCGCCCAGTGTCGGGGCAGCAACATTCGTAACTGATGGTGTTTGATGGGTACGGACCTTTCTGAGCATCGATGGTTTGGACATTCTTATGGGCATTTATTTATACACTAGGATGTAGTATTACGATAACAAATTTTTCACTTACGGTACCTTGCGTGCTGTACGGCCGCTCTATTGGACATACGACGGAACCGGGCAGGGGACAGCCTGCATTGATGATGACCGCCTGACCCGAAACACTCAGGAACCCGGGCGCTTATAGGTGCCTTTCCGTTGACACGAGGAATGTTTTAAGGGATCCTTGAAAGTCCACCGTGACCGCAATAAGGTTTGTCCCCCAACCACCACCTTCTCCTGCCGCTCTTCAAGAGCACGGCGAGCCAATCGCTGAGGCAACTTCCCATATGTTTCCTGACTTGCACTTCTCAGTGTTGTTGGGAACATTTGCGGTATTCCTTCTCCTCCTTCCTCATCATGTTCGATCCGCGTTGGTAAACAGAACGATCGACGACTCTGCGGGTGACTCCGTCACTGGCCTCAAACCTGCTTACTTCCCTGCGACGGCTGGAGTTTGGAGGGATCAGACATGCGCCGACTGTACGATCCGGCCAGATGTTCGACAACTGTTCATGACCACCTTTACGGCGGTGATGTACTCGCCTGAACTCTACTGGAATACGAGCGTCGGCCTCTCACTTAGGTTTAACGGTGTGTTTCTACATGATTTTGAGCTGAGGAATCCGTGCTCACACTGAGCATATAGGAACCGCCATCTACGTATTTATGGTCCTTGTTCCCGACGTTCTAATGTCGGAAACGATATGCGACTTCACGTTGGACGACGAACAAGCGACACCCTTTCGGAGTGCAGGGTTTCCCTCACTTGACTCGGGATACAGCCAAATGGTCTACAACCGCACGGATCTTGCCCCCCAAGAGCACGAGCTGAACATATCAATACCATTCGGATTGACATCCCCAGCCTACCTCAATTTCGATTACGCTATCTATACGTACGTTCAACAAAATCTCCGCTCAGCCTGGCTTGTGATCTGACGGAATTCTGATAGGTACGACGACATGATAAGCACTTATGCTTCGACGAACTTCACGACATCAACAGCCACCGACGAAACCACTAACCCTGATTTTCAATCACCTCCGACGACTTCTCGTAAGAAGCCTTCCAGTGTTGCCGTTGGCGCCGCTGTAGGAGGAACCATCGCAGGACTCATCCTTATATCAGCACCCATAGCCCTTGCCCTATACCTCAGACGATCAAAAAAGCGCAGGGAGTCAATGACAAGACCTGCCTCACCGAGACCTCCGGAACCACTCCCGCCGGCGCTCGTGGAAGGTTTACCAGATGCGCCCACCGCCAGACCTTCAGGCTTCTCTAATTGGCTTACGTTTGGCCTGGCAGGTCGCCAGAAGAAGAAAAATCCAGATATCGAGGAGTCGGAATCTGCTCCAAGTCGTGATCAGGCGCTCCCAACAGCTGTGGACGAGCAACAACCAAGTTCGAGTGGTGAAGCTGCTGCTAGAACGAGTGCTAGCGCCGCGGCACCACCAGGGCTTGCTAACACTGCCTCGCAGGGTCACCGGGAGGGAGAAGTTGAGGGACAGGTTGGTACACCGCCAGTCCGTCGGCAAGGCGGTGACATAGGTCAACAGGTGGAAGATATGGAGAAGGAGATGCAGGAGCACATGTCGCAGGCGCAACAGCTGCAACAAGAGATCGATTCGTTGAAGAGGAACTCGATCAATCCGTAACATTCAAGGGGGACCCTTACACCTTCATCGGAATCCGGGAAAACCTGACTTCTGTCGTATGTTAAAATACACAATTGTCAGCACACTTTCGTACCCAGGACCCCTCCCCCTCAAAACTTGGTCGAAGTAGGAACAAGGGTCGGCGGGAGCGGCTTCGTTGTAACGCTCGTCAACGTCGCCGTCGCTGAACAACTGCAACTCGAGCAGATATCTCCGGGCCTCGAAGTGACGACTGGGAGCGACCCGCTGAGGCACAGCGCTGCGATGCACGGGTTCTCCAAACACGGCAAGGAAGGTGGCTTGGTGATGACCGGAGGAGGTTTCGTCGAGGTTGGAGTAGGCGGGATACCTGTTGCACAGCCGCAAATTGGGCATCCGCATGCAGGGACTGTGGACGTTGGGAAGGAACCGGAAGAGCAGGGCCCACAGATAGTCATGGGACACATGACCGTACGGATGCACGTTGTGGTGGGTTCGGGTGGCTTGGTGGTGGGACTTGGAGCGCACCCGCAAATGGGACACTTGCAAGGAGGAGTTGTAGACGTTGGGTACGATCCTGGAGGACACGGAGCACATGCCGTCAGGGGGCATGGGATGGGGTCGCAAGGCGTCGGCGTTGGTTCAGGGGGCTTTGTAGAATCTGGAGCGCACCCGCAGATGGGGCACTTGCATGGAGGAGTTGTGGATGTTGGGTGCGATCCTGGTGGACAACCACCGCATATTGTCATGGGGCATGCCACAGGAGAGCACGGTGGTAAGGGGTCCGTTGGTTTCGTTGTCACAGTTGGGATTGGGGTCAAGGTGGCCGTTTCAACCGGACCCCCAGTGACTGTAGGCAGGGGTTTGTCGGCGGGATGACCTTGGGCCAGGGGAACGTTGGAGAAGATCGTGCTAAGGATCAGACCGAAGCTGAAGATACGGTTCCGCATTTTTGTCGGTAGTTGTCGTGGGGCTAGTGGATTTCATTTTGAATTTGAATTTATAGCCTTCAGGCGGCTCAATTTGGGGTAAGACTCCATTGAGGTCATAGGACACTGTCAGCGATACGCTCTCACAAGCACACTTCTTGATTGCATTGAATTCAGCAAGTAATGAGTAGATAATCCGATGAAAAGGACTCAGCTTCCATATACGAAAGACAGCTGCGGGAAAGAGAAAGAACGCCGTCAAAATTTGGGAAGATTTGGAGCCAAGAGAAAGGTTTCTTCGAGGTACACCCGATGAAAGAATAACTGACAACCATCTAGGGCTGGTGGAGCCCATAGAACGGCGATCCAGAGGGGGCAGAGAATACGACACGCTGGACCCCGATCGACTCCAGGCAGTAGTGTATTGGCATTCCGAGCGCTGATTACACCTCGTGGAATAGGCAAGTCAATTCCAGAAGACTGAAGGCATCGAATTGCCAACAACACATATTTCCGCCACTGTGGGTGTAAATTCAAAATCTGGAGGACCCGAATTAAAATTCGCAAGAACGCCAAAACCCTATTTCCATGAATCGATTTCTAGCCGCTCGGACAAACGATGGGTCTGGAGGAGAAGGCAGAATTGAGAGATGCGATCGACTAGATGACAGAGCTGGGAAGGCGTTAGAGGAAAGATCTAGAACTTGATAATGTGATACCAGATCCAACGGCCAATTTCTAAGAATGAGGAATACGCAGAGTCAAAGAGGCTTCTGTTCTCACCTCGAGCTTGCCCAAATATCCAGGTAAAGTGGCCGTAGAGGTAACATTTCGAGATCGAAGAGAGAAAATCCATCCCCCTTGTTGAATGGAGGATGCTATGGTCAAAATACCGGGGATGAGTTATTCGCCCCACTGTGCTGCTAAGTGGAATTCAGCAAACAAGGGGGCGAGGGGGGCTGTCCGTCGTGTCGATGGTCGATGGCATGGTCAAATTGTGGAATGGTACAAGGATCCAGTTCAGTCTTGTCACACCCACGGTATGTCACAGCACGTGATTCCGGTCACACGCGTAACTGGCGCTGTGACATCCCCCGCTTGAACGTGTGGATTGATTCATGTATGATTCAGCGGTCTCGTAGACGCAATCACCTCTGGCTCATCTTCTCTCGGATCCGTAGTGATCTCTACAATCTGCGAAGCGTACACTTTTCTCTTCTGTGCTCCTTCTGAACGCTCTCGACTTCTCCCGGACCCCTGTGATACCGTATCCCATCCGACTGAGGCTATGAGCTCGACACGGTACTAGGGTGGGAGTCAGAGCTGAGCAGACATGAGCCAGGTAACCATATAGCTTACTGAGATGTCAAACAGCGGGAAGGGGCAGGACGGCTGTAACCTCGATGGTAAATGTATCTCCCCTTGCAACTCCCGCGTAAAGTCTCGCCCATCGTGACCTTCCCCGCCGGAGCCCTGCGTCACCCACCACGTCGCATTCGACACCGGCTTGATGTCGTCGCCTCCTGGTCCCCCACCCAGAGTGGAATATTGAGGAACCGTGTTGCCTCCAGGCCAAGGGCTGGAAGTACTCGTACCAAGATCCATTGATCCTCCGGGACTGGACTTGTACTTTGCAACGCGGGTCAAGCGAACGCGGGGGAAGCGCGGATTGGACAGGAAGTCGAGAGCGCTGGCGTTGTCGCGGGCTATCGACAAGTAACAAGGAATCACGGTTCCCCTAGTGTAAGAGAGCTATAAGATGATTTTAGGTCAATGCGACTAACATCATGACAGAGTTGACCTACCGGGTTCGCTAGAAAGAGCGTATATTTCGCCTTCAATTCGTCGCGCTCCCTGACCAAAACTGGGAGTAACCGATGCCATATTTCAGGAGCCACCACAGGACTAGGTAGATTCCGGCCTTCTTGGTACGCATCTCGACGATGCGATGGCATTGGTCGAGGGACGGTCACCCTGCTATAGAACAACGGTGTTTTCACTCTGAGGAAAGAACCGATTGAGATCCATTCAACGCAACAGGAGAAGGGCAGTACCCACTTGGACGTCGAAGAGAATCTTCCATGAGTAATGTGCAATGCCAGCTCGTACTTGGTATTTGCTCCAACGTCCCTCTCCAAAAAGCTCTGCGGAAGAACTGCAGTGACGTCCATTTTGTATTTCCGTACAGGGTTCATCTGGATCGGGGTGTGTGTAGAAGCATAGCGTCCCTCCAAAGTCGGAAGGGTACGAAGTCGACTTTCAAATCCTTCTTCTTCTGATACGGGACTGGATGGCTTGTGATCGCTTGGGTTGTTCTCGACATGAGTTACGAGGCCAGGCCTATATCCCGGAAAAGACCACCGCGATCCATTTCGCTCCTTTCGTGGATTTCCTTTCGATGAAGATGCTGTTGATGCCGGCGCGTCTTGCTGAGAGATGATAAACGGTGTAATCGTGGATGGACCAGGCTCGGGCTCTGAGCCCCGGGTTCCCACAAATGATGATGGGGAGCCTCCCCAAGAGTGGGGCAGGCTGAGGCGGAATGGAGTGATGATGGGCGCCTGCTCTACTGCTGATATAGTACGAACGCCTTCAGAGGTAAGAGAACCGTTTCCATGGAAAGGCGACGATATCTCAGCGTTGGCACCACGAGTGCTAAGTGGGGTTTTTTCGTGAACATGGAAGGGGGATATCCCGTTCACTGGTGTAGGACCTTCCAAAGCGTCGGCCTCGCGAGCCAGCGGGGTCTTTTCTGGGACAGGAACACCGTTGACGTGAAAACGTGATATTCTGTTGACTGGTGGGGGTTCTTCAAAGGACCTGAAGCTACGAGCGCTGGGTGGGCTTTTTATTAGGCCGGGAGAACCGTTGACATGAAAAGGCGATATCCCATCCTCTAATGGGAGTGCTTCGACCGCTCCAGCGTCACGAAAGCCTAGAGGATTTTTTTCTGGGGCAGGAACACCGTTGTTGACATGAAACGGTGACATCCCACTCACGGGAGGAGGCTCTTCGGAAGAGGTGTAGCTGCGAGTGCTGCGCAGGTTTTTGTCTGAGGCAGGAACACTGTTGACATGAAACGGCGAGATTCCGTTCACCGGTGAACCTTCTTCAGTGTGGCCGTCCCGAGAGCCGGATGGGGTCTTTTCTGGGTTGAGATGAAAAGGCGATATTCTGTTCGCCGGTGGGGGATCCTCGACGGCACCGGTGTCACGAGTGATGAATTCAGTCTTTTCTCGGGTGGGAGTGCTGTCGAGATGAAAAGGTGAGATCCCGTTCACCGGTAGAGATTCTTCGACGTTGAGGTCACGGATGTGCTGTGGAAGAGGGCTATCCAGCTGGAAAGGTGTTATCTGCTCCGGGTCTGGAAGATCGGTGCCCGATAGAAATAACGGGAGCCGGCTCTCTACAGGCTGTCCGTCTGCATTTACTGCTTTGAAAGTGGAGAGGTTGACGTATTTCGGGAACGGGATGGAAAATGGAAAGACGTGAGAACCCTCTACCTTCCCATCAAATTTCCTTCCAGGTTCAGGCCGACTGGGGTCTCCAAAACTCCGGTCCCAGACCGTGTAAGTCTGCTCCAGGAAGTTCATCGATCCATTGTCCATCGCGCTGGTAATTATTGTCCCTTTCAGCTTGAAAATGTGTCGCTATCAGTCAAAGAGCTCGAGACTAATCCACAAACACATACCACCAGTTTGATACTCTTAATTGAGTGCGGACCTAGGAGCGATAGCTCAACACACCCAAACAGGTTCTCCCCTTCACGGCTCCTCGGCTGCTTCTCTCCTCCCTTGCCTCTAGCTTCGTAGCTGTATAGCTTCAGGGCGGCCCACGATTGGCCTTTGAAGCCTGAGCCCCCACCTCGGATAACGAACCGAAAGTTATTGAGCGACGATGCAGAGAATCTCTCTGACGGAGCATAGTACGAAGGTGGGCCCGTGAGCCTCGAGTACACAGACGCTGCCCCGAATGTTGACTCTGTGTCAACACTATGCCCCTCTGGTACAAGTGTTCTGTATGTTGGGGGAATCGTACACGTATCGTTGGATTCGAGGGACCGGTATGATTCAGACATTCCATCGTCATGGATCGTAGCGTCTCGATCCAATGTTGCCTCGCGAGGATCGTCTGCCCCGAGGTCCACTTCGCTTCCATGGCTCGAAATACTCCTCGCGAGCATGGCGAGGCTGGAGTAACGGGGAGGTCGAGAGGAAAGTGGACTTGGTTCAGTGCCTGTTGTCGTGAAGTCAAAGGTTTCCATCTCCTTCTCTAGAATTTCGAGGTCAGTATGGCATCCAGGTCTCGCAGTTTGGCCTACCTGACCCTGTCAATCGAGCCACCAAGGTATTTGGATAAGAAAGGTCGAGGGCATATCTCCATTGCAATGCGAACGCTACAAATAGTTTCCGACAAGGCTCACACTGCAAGAATAGACCAATTTTCTAGGTCGTGACATAGGTCCAGCATTGTGACTGATCGATTGACTTTCAGAGACCTTTGACTCCCATGTACCCACCCGTCACATGTTAATCACATTGGACCATGATGCGTCCATGGCACCTCTGTGTATCATGACGGAATAAGCATTATGTTTTCCGGAGGGAAAACGAGGAGACAATAAAGAATCAAATAATTTGTTTCTGATAGCAAAATATATAGTTTCTTTTTGATGTGTTCGCTATGTTTCCACCCCGAAACAAACAATGTTTCGCACTCAATGCCACCGCCATGTTGCTGCGAAGAACACGGTGTTGGCACATTGTCTGTTCCCTCCAATAACTCGGCCATGCCACCGCTTGGCACACAGGTTAAGCAAACATTAAGTATCCCTCAAGGAACATAGTGAAAAAATGGTAAAGTCTTTTTTTCTTCCTAGGCTCGTGAAACAGTGAGTACATGAGAGCGCCATTTTTTCTGCTGACGACACGAAGAAGGTTTTCTGTTGCGCACCCCGCCCATCGAGTCCCAAAGAGGTAACTCCCAGAAGGTGCGTCACATGCTTGATCAGCTCTCAAACGTGGCCTAACATGAGTTGATCGTTTAATTTTTAACGGTTGCAGTTCATCCTCCATCCTTTCATCGTCCTCGACTCTGAGTGGTAATGGCCTTTCATCCTCTCCCGATCCCTTTGCTCACACACAGGTATCCTTTCAGATGTCATGTCTCTTTATCCAGCCTTTATCTCACTCCCGCTACCTCGATCGCGATGACGCGTCCGTCCTCGCGTTT